>SNVD02013999.1:0-88265 GCA_013180625.2 Boswellia sacra | reverse complement strand
ATCTTGGCTTTTAGAGTGGTGGCTTAAAAAGTCAAGTTCTCTTGAAACGCATTCTGGATTTCTTTAATCCATAATGGCTGAATAAGGAGGCTAACTTCTAAACTTTTTAGACCCATTCTAACTGACTTGTTTGTGTTTGTTGATTTGTTGGAATTTATTATTTTCTGAGTAAGTTTAGTTTTATGTAATTTCGAGTTGTTGTGTGTTTTTGTCTTTATCAGTTTCGATTCAAAAAAAATAAACATTGTGGAAAAACCTGAGAATGGCAGAATATGGGGTTTCTTAACTCTTGAAACGCATTCTCTCTCAATAAATCTGTAGTTTGTTTATTTCATGTTGTTTGAAGTGTCTTGTTTCTTGTTTTGTTCTTTCATAATAAAGGTATATAGGCTGGAAACCTTAAGTCTGCGGGCTACTGGTCCTAAGGATTGTTGAAATATACAATCTTGACTCAGGTCTAACAACGCCACGTACCTCTTTTCTTGCATTTTGTGGGTCGATGATAAGATAATGATTGAATTAAGAATAACTCTTGGAAAATGATAAATGATGCATGGATCTGTGTGCTTGAAATTTTATTGGTTTTCGCTTTGCTTTTGATTCCTTGCGCAACATTGAGCACTGAGCTATTATCACTGAGTTATTTGTTCACTTAGAGAAAGTTTATGTAATTTAAATGTTTCTTCAGATTTCAATGAATTCTAGAACTTGTTTGATGTTCACTCGAGGCGAAATCCTAGACTGTGCAACATTGGGGAAATGATTTAGGCCCTCTTTGGACCGTTTGAGCCTTAATAGCCAACCTTGATGAAATTGATCCCTAGTTACCCCTTTGAGCCTCTGTAAGCACTTTTTCTTGCGTTAAACTCACTGAAAAGATTTCTAACATCGAGATGAGCTTCCAAATCCAAACAGTTTATCCCTTACCTATGAGCATATAGAACGTTCACAATTAAATTTTGAGCTATGTTCTGGTTTTGGGAAGTTAGAGGAGGTTGGGATGTGTCATGAGCAATACAAGTGAGTTCTATTGTGTTAAAAAAAAAAAGAAAAACAGAAAAAAAAAGCCAATCTGTACTTATCGTCCACGTACTTACACATTGAGGACAATGTGTTGTTTAAGTGTGGGGGAGGGGAAGTTTAATAAAAAAAAGAAAAAAAAGAAAAAAAAAGAAAAAAAAGAAAAAAAAAAGAACAAAAGAAGAAGAATAAGAGATCTATACCCTTAAGTGTTCTTAAAAAGAATGAAACAACAAAGTGTGGGGGTGTAGTTTTCTTTTGTTTTGTGCAAAAAAAAAAAAAGATTGAGTGTTCTAAATAAGTTTGGGGGAGTAACATGGTGAATTGAAATGAAGTTGTGTTATAGGGTTGAGCTCTACATAGTCTTGAATGATTTATGTGTTTGTGGGTGATTTGAGCAAATTTATTATCCTTTATCATACCTTCACCCAAGCCAAACGTTACAAGCTTAATAAAGTCCTACTTGATCCTTGGTGTTGTGCATGTCTACATTAGTGGAGAGTGACTGGAAAAGCAGGCCTATGGAGTTCATTTATACACACATCTTCAATATTAAATATGATTCATTTTTATGCAGAAACTCATCCGGGCTACAAGTGATTAGGTGAGAATGGCTCTACACACACACACTTGAGGAATTGAAGTGAAGAGAAACTAATCATTGAGATGAAATTCTTGATCAAGTGCATTATTTTGAAGTTTTCCTTGGGTTATAATTTAAGTACAATCTTTGAGGCCTATTTGCAAGATTAAGCATTTGTGTGTTTTAATTTTTTGTTGATTCTGTTTCGGTTTAGTTTTATTTCATATTGTCGTAGTTGCTCGAGGACTAGCAAAGTCTAAGTGTGGGGGAATTTGATAAGTGTTGATAAGTGTCTATTTATATATCATTTTCATATCAATTCGTCCATGTTTCTTTGCTATATTCCTTGGTATTTTTATTTTTATGTGTGGTTTTGATGTTTGTAGGAGTTTTGGAGCAACTTGCACAAAAATGGAGTAAAACCTTCGATTTTCAGCTCTGGCCTAAGTAACCAAGTGATCTTGGATATGTCATGTTAGATTTGTTATCGATATACAATTAACCGGATAACATGCTATATACCATTGAAAAGCTCTCGAAGTCTATTTTCTGGAGAAAATTACGGTTCACGAATTTATGTAGTGTACCGAAAGTTGTGATAAAAATGGTATAAGAAGTGTATATTTGTAATCCATATATCACTGTAGCATGTTATTAAATACGGGGAACTGTAGCAAGTTACTGTAGCAGAGTATTTAAACACATTTTAGGGTTTTATTTTCATAACTTGAAGAGGGGAAAAACGTGGGAGGAGGCTGCATTTCTGGATTTCTCTCATCCCTTGGAGTTCTTGAAGGAGAAAGAAGATTTTGAAAGAGGAGAAACTACAATTCCAAGAAGATTCATCTACAAAGAAGATTTTCAAAGAATTTGCTAAGTTCTTTCTTTCCTTTTCAATTCTGGAATTTCTCTGTATTGTATTTGTTATTGATTGAATATGTGTAACTAAATCTGAATTGGTTGAATTTTTGTTGGTTTTTTGATTTCTATGTTATTGATATAATATGCCCTTTTGTACTCTGTTATGGAATTTTGTTCGTTTGATGATATATTGGTGTGATTTGTAAGAAATTTTTATCCAATTCTCTAAGTGAGTTGCTTGTATTTTTCCATATCTAATGCTTATGATTGCTTACTGATTGTATTTGGAATGACCAACTGAATATAATCTGTTGTTTGTCTATTGCTAGATTAGAAATCTTGATCCGTAATTGTCATGAATTTCCAATCATTAGTAGCAAAATTGTGATCAGAGATTGCAATTGGAAAATACAACCTAGGTTAAATAATCCGAACCTGTGTGATTATTGCTTATATCAACCTATCTTTCTTATCGTAATGCTTCCATTGAATTAAACTTAGAGAGCTTGTTCTAGGTTGTTTAATGGATAGAGATTAAATAAAGAGCTTGTTTTATTTAACAACAAAGTAAGGAAAGATTGGGATAACAGAGCTTGTTGTTATCTACGGTTGATAACTTCAATGCTGTAATTGGATTACAATTCTATGTTAATTCACAAATTCATATCTTGTGGCAGAGAAAGAACCCTTAACCAAGTGTCTCTCATTGAATTTTCAATTCATTTAATATTGTGTTGTGTTATTCTTTATTTGCCTTCGTATTCAGTTTAATTAATCATTCAACAAAACCCCCCATATTTAGTTTATTGTTGCTGAAAAATAACAAATTTAATTAGAATCAATCCTCGTGGGAACGATATCTCACTCATCACTTTATTACTTGTGCGACTAGTATACTTGCTAGTTTCGAACGCATCAATGCCCATAACCAAAACATTCATAACACTGAATTTGCCCTTTCTTTTCAGGTTGTTTTGGCTTACCCTTGTCATTCTCCATGCTAAACTTTCTAAATTTTTCTTCACTTGAGTTGGATGGCTTTCCTTGATTCTTTTTCCTAAAATTTCTTTTCATAAACTTGACATAATTTCTTGTTAGAAAAACAATTTTTTAGAATCAGTTTCATCAAGCTTATCACTACATTCATCATCAAATTTTTCAGCTTTCACATTAAATGCAATGCTCTTACCTTTTTGTTTCCGAGTACTTTGATTTATTTCAAAGTTTTGGAGAATGCCAATCAGTTCATCAACTCTCATCTCATCAGTGTTTTTAACTTCCTCAATGGCTGAAATTTTAGGTTGAAATTTAGCTAGAACATACCTAATTATCTTGCTAACAATTTCTGCATCAGTGAAAGTTTTGCCAAGCATGTATGCCGAATTTGTAATGTGACATATCTTAGAGTAAAACTCAGAAATTGACTCATCCTCATGCATCATTAGATTTTCAAATTGAGAATTCAGTCTCATTAATTTAGATCTTTTAACAGATGCAGTACCTTCATGTTTTACCTCAAGTATGTCCCATGCTTCTTTGGCCACTTTGCACCTTGAAATCTGTCCGAAGTTGTTTAAGTCCATTGCATAAAAAATTGCATTGAGAGCCTTTCAATTCCAGCTGGAACGTCGGTATTCTTCATCAGTCCATTCATCCTCAGGTTTCGGTTCGGAATCACCACAAGCATTCACCTTTGTTGGCGGCGTCCATCCTTTAAGCACACTAGTCCATGCCCTGTCATCAAGAGATTTAATATATATCATCATTCTTACATTCCAATATGAATAATTACCATCATCAAGAATGGGTGGTTGTGTTCTGGATCCTTCAGTGCGAATAAACTCCATCCTTCCAGATCAGTATGATCGTTTTCTTCACTTGTCTATCAATGAACCTGCTCTGATACCAATTGAAAGTTCTGGAGGTATGCAGTTATAAATAACAATACAGTCAACTGTAATGTAAATCAACATAGAACGATTTTTACGTGGTTCAGTTATAAAACCTACGTCCACGGACAGCTTTAGAGCTGCAATTCACTATGTTCTTGTTTGTACAATCTTTAAGACCTTTTACAATGCTGACTTACTCTCACATACTAACCTAATCTTTGACAAACAAAATCTTCGCAAAGATCATAAACCCTAGTGACACTGCCCACTCTCTGTCGCAAATAACTTAACAGAACACTGTTAAGTTAGACATAACACCCGACGTCTGATGCAGAATTACATAAACACTCAACCCGCAAGTTATCCCAAGTGTTTACTAACTCACACAGACTGAAACAACAACACATGTACGATTTCTACCACTCATACATGAATTAAAAGACTCAAAGAATCAAATCAAAGAAGACATTCCTTTTGCATTGAAGCTTTCTTGATTGTTGGAATGTCAAGACATAGACTCTGTCACAAAAACACACTTAATTAAGCTAACCCGCAAATCTCTTAGTCTTCACACTCAACAGCCGCCTGAATTGCCTTGTAAATATATAGTGAGAGGTCTGACCGAATCGCCTAGGAAATCCTGTAAAAATTCTAATTAAAATCATATTAGGATTAAGAGAAATAAAATAGGAAGTGTTAAACAAATTCCAAAAGGAATTAGGACAAACAAATATTCTCCTATTCTAATTAGGATACAAGATATTATGTCTTAATCTAAAGAGATATTTATTCCAAATCAAATACTTCCTAAAATATAATTCTAGAAACATTAAAATAGGAATAAAAATAAAATTCTTGTTTTATCACAAGTTGATCAAAACTCATCATGTGCATGGCACATGCATATTTAGTAGACTTTGACACCAATAGTTTATATTATTTATATATATTAAATAAATGTATTTGAAACATTAAAAGTTTAATAAAATCTTAAAATATTTTATAAACATATTGAATTTTATTAATTGTATTAAGTAAGAAAAGAATTAGATATTGATTATTACTCTCCCAATTCTTACATGATGTGCTTAAGAATCAATTGTTTTTCTTTTATAACTTAACCAAACAAGAAAACCATTTTGATGCTCTTAAGCGCTTTGGGATTTGATAAGTCTAAACTCTCTTATTCTTAGTTTAGGCATAATTTAGAATAGTAGATTCAAATTTTACCAAGATGTAGACTACAAGATACTAGAGGAGAAACTACGATATTAACAGTAGAAATAGAAGAAAATACTTAACATCAACTTATACACCAAAATTACTTAAATGAAATGAAATTACTATACCAGAAGTTGACAGATAGATAATCCATTACCACCTAGGAATATAGCACAAAAGGAAATAACATAAATTACTCAAAATCCAGAAGGAAAATATTACTAAGATTTAATTCTTTAAGAATCGGAGAAACTTCATCAAGTTATTCTGATATTAAATCTGCTAGGAGTTCGTTTTCGTTACCAAAATCCAGTAGTTTTAATTATAGGAGTACACAAGCAAGTGAAATAAATAATAATCCTACGTATTCGGTAAATTTTACAACACCTGTAGCAAAACCAGTTAACCAATCACCACCAATATCACTTACACAATCAGACTTTCAAACTATTAACACCATTAAAAAAGAAGACTTTGAAATAAATAAAGAATATTTAAGAAATGATTTTTTATAAGAACAAAATAATTTTAAAAGAAAATAGTATTTTAATACATTTACTAAACAAGAAACTAAAGAAATTACAGAAGGAGGGTATAATGAGATGAAAAAATTAAAAGTTAATATTCCTTTCTTTATTTGGTTTAACACTTATTCATCAAAACATAATATTCAATTGCCTTATAAAAGTCAACATGTCAATGTTCAAACAAATGAATTTAAAAAATGGGAAACTACGCAACATGGAATAATTAAATCAATACATCCACCTTTAGAACAAATCAAAATTAAAACAAATGAAGCAGAGATTTTAGCAACCCCATTTAAAAAGGGATCGAATGGACCAGATAATGAAACTGCAACTTTAGGAGATATTAAAAAAATTTATGAACAAAATAATTTTCATAATCAGTTATTACATACTGTGTCTAAACAAGTTACAAGAATAGAAAATCAAATAGATAATATTAAATTAAAACAACTTGTTATATTTCCTCAAGATAAATCTCCACCATTATTTAAATCAGTTCAACAAAATAATACGCCAATAAGACTTCCTAAAATAGACTTAATTGATGAAATTAATCAAAAACTTAAGATATTGCCAAGTACTTCCAATAATATTAATATTATAGATCAAAATCAACAAAGTGATGCTCAATCTATTACAATATCTGAAGGTATTGATGAAATAAACAAAATAACTAGAAATGATAATGGAAACAAGCTCCTACAAGAACATATTATCAAAGACCTACACCACTAGATTTAATGTATGAAGAAAGAAAACAATTTTTTTCCAACAAATATGCAGGAGATTCAATTTATGAATTTAACATAGATGGAAAATCAGAATATGAAATAATTAATACCTTACAAGAAATGGGTATGACATCTACTGCATATAAAGCTTATAAAACAAGTGATCATGAGACTGCCAAGTTATTAGAAGCAGGTTTTACAGGATCATTAAAATATTGGCAGGAAAATTGTATAGGATTTAATAATCAACAAATAATACTTAATCATGTAGAAAAAACTCAAGTAGAAGATGAAGATTGGTTTGTAACTATTCAAGAAACTCAAAATGCTGTAGAAGTACTAATATAAACAATTTAGATGCATTTCATAGGAAATCCTAAAGAGGAATTAGCTGGTTCAAAAATAATTTTGATAAATCTTAGATGTCTAACCTTAGGAGATTTCAGATGGTATAAGGATGTATTTTTGACAAATATATTCAAGAGACAAGACTGCAATGCTTCTTTCAAGAAAGAGAGATTTATTGCAGGATTACCAAAATTCTTTTTTGAAAAACTAATCAATAAATTGACAGAAATAAGAGGAGGAAATTCAATTCCTTGGGATAATATAACATATGGTCAATTATTTGCATTTATTAAAAAAGAAGGGTTAGCAATATGCCAAGAACAAAAAGAAAAAAGAAAAATAGAAAGTTTTACCAAAACGATGGGATCGTTCTGTAAACGATATGGTTATGAAAATCTTAGGCCACCATCATATTCTAGGACATATAAGAAGAATAAATCAAAGAAACTTTATAAAAGTCAATTTGATAATCAATACTATAAAAAGAATAAGAAAAGATATAAACATAAGAAAAATTATTCAAAGTCTAAAAAACAATTAGTATGTTGGAATTGTAGACAACCCAGTCATATATCAAAACAATGTAAAAAGAAGAATAAAGTCAATGAACTTTTAAATGACCAATATAAACTAAGAAATAAAATTAATAAATTATTATTTAGTGAACAATCTAGTCAGGAATCTAGCATTAGTGAAAATGATGACAATGATATTCTAGACATCCAAGATACTAGTAATTCTTCAGAAAGTAGTAAATCTTTGAGTTGTACAGAAGGATTATACAATTGTAAGCAAATTAATGTATTTACTAAAAATACTGATAAACAATTTTTATTAAATATTATTGATAAAATTGAAGATTTGAATATAAATAGAGAATATTTAATAAGATTAAAATAAATTTTAGAACAAGAAAGTGGCATTAAGACTCCAGAAACATTTACTTTAAATAAAATATGGGATAAATATCCATCACAAACTCTATTCAAACAAGTCAGTACAGGAGAATTACAACAAGAAATTAGAAATTTAAAGGAACAAATAAAAGAAATCAAAAAAGAAATTCAAAATCAGCAATTAGAACAAATCCAAACTCAAACTAGATTAATAATACTTGAATCTAAAAATAAAGATCAAAATCTAGCTTCTAGTTCACAAATAGAAACAGATTATGTACAAATTATAAACAAAATTAATTATAAAAAATGGTATATAGGAATATTATTACATATAGATAATTATTTGCAAATAGAAATAATTGCTTTGGTTGACTCAGGAGCAGACCAAAATTGTCTTAGAGAATGTCTTATTCCAACACAATATTATGAGAAAACATATGAAAGATTACATTATGCAAATGGAATGACTTTGGAAGTCAAGTATAAGTTATCGAAAGTCAAAATATGTAATCAAGGATATTATTTTAAAACAACATTTATATTAGTAAAAAATCTTAGTCAAAATGCCATTTTAGGTACTCCATTTTTAACACAAATATATCCATTTAAAGTTGATAGTCAAGGAATTCATACTGAAATTATAGGAACAAAAATAAGTTTTAAATTTTTATCACCAGTAGACACTAAAGAAATTCATTTACTACAACAAAATACAATTACTAAACAAGTTAATTTAATTATTAATAAACAACATAACATTAATTATCTACAAAAAGAAATTAAATATAAAAGAATTGAAGAACAATTAAAAAAACCCAATATTAAGGATGATTTAGAAGGAATTGAAAATAAATTTAAAAAGTATGCTCATATTTGCCTAATCAATTTTGGGATAGGAAAAACATACAATTACTTTACTATATATTAAAGAATTTAATGAAAAACAAATTTCAACAAAAGCTAGGCCAATTCAAATGAATCAAGAATTATTACAATATTGCCAAGAAGAAATACAGGATTTATTAAAAAAGAAATTAGTAAGAGAATCCAAATCACCTTGGAGTTGTGTAGCATTTTATGTTAATAAAAAAGCTGAATTAGAAAGAGGAGTTCCAAGATTAGTAATCAATTACAAACCTTTAAATAAAGTATTACAATAGATTATGTACCCTATTCCTAATAAATGAGATTTAGTTAAAAGACTTTATGATGCAATATTATTTTCAAAGTTTGATATGAAAAGCGGATTTTGGCAAGTTCAAATTGTAGAACAAGATGGATATAAAACAGCTTTTATAGTTCCATTTGGGCATTATGAATGAGATGTAATGCCATTTGGATTAAAAAAATGCTCCATCAGAATTTCAACATATTATGAATGATATATTCAACCCTTATAAAAAAATTTATGGTTGTGTATATAGATGATATATTAATCTTTTCCGAAGCAATAGAACAACATTTTAAATATTTGAAAACATTCTTTTATGTAGTCAAGAAAAATAGTTTAGTAATTTCTGCTCCCAAAATGAAATTATTTCAAACAAAAATAAGATTTTTAGGATATTACATATATCAAGGAATAATAAAACCTGTTCAAAGAGCAATAGAATTTGCTGACAAATTTTCAGATGAAATTAAAGACAAAAATCAATTACAAAGATTCTTAGGATCTTTAAATTATGTCTCAAATTTCTTTCCAAATCTTAGAAAATTATGCAAACCTTTATATCAAAGACTTCAAAAAAATCCTCTATCGTGGACCGAAGAACATACTAGCATAGTCAAAATACTAAAAGAAAAGGTCAAAACATTTTCTTGCTCAGGAATTTTGCATCCTGATGCCTTTATGATTGTAGAAACAAATGCCTCCGAAATAGGATATGGAGGTATTCTTAAGCAAAAATTACCAGAATCAAATAAAGAAGATTTAGTTAGGTATCATTCAGGATTATGGCTCCGGCCATGAAAGAATTATTCAACTATCAAAAAAGAAATTTTATCAATTGTTTTATGCATTTCAAAATTTCAAGATGGTTTATTTAACAGAACATTTTTACTCTGTATTGATTGCAAATCTGCAAAAGAAGTTTTACAAAAAGATGTTAAAAGTTTGGTTTCTAAACAAATTTTTGCAAGATGGCAACCAATTTTATCCATATTTGATTTTAAAATTGAATTTATTAAATGAGAAAATAATTATATTCCAGATTTTTTTACTATAGAATTTTTATAGGAAAGATCAGAGAGTGAAACACTTGGTGAGAATAATCAAAATGTCAGACAAAAAGATTATGAAGGCTAGTGATTACATCATAGCAAAAATTAATCAATCTATTCAGGTTGCAGGTGTGGGCAAAGTCCCCATTGCAAATACCTATTCAGTTTTAGCTAAATGTCATCCTTTGTCATTTTCTCAAGCTGTACCAGGGTAATCTATCCAACCAGGTACTTAATTAGCAACTAGGTCATCTACCCAGGTAGGTTCGTCTATTCAAAAGTCCAATTATATAACCAAAAGTCAATGTTAACATCTCCAAGTTACTCAATATACCAAGCCAGTTTCTTTAGTTGATTTAAAATCTCTTACTCAAAGATTATTACTTCCAGATTGTCAATATACTATAGATAATTTGTTGAAAAATCGTCAATTTTATGAGCTGATTCTAGTAGACACTAATAGCGTAGAAATAGTTCATCATAAAGATCCCAAAAATCCTGACCAAATTTTTTACTCAACCTGTAAAATAAAGAAAGTTAAAACCCCTAGAGAATTTGGTACCCAATCCATCTGGACCAATGTTTCTTAAGTCCTTATGAACCAAATGGTTATAATTATGTAGATTATCAAAAAGCTTGGTTTAAAATGTTTTACCTTAGAATATTTTACCATTTGTGGTTTATCCATTTTGATTCTAGGTGTCAAAAGTTTTATCCTTCCTGATTCTTAGAATGGTGGTATTATTTAGGACTTAATCCAGCAAATTATCCAGAACAGCTTAATCCATTATCTTTTCCTTATTACAAAAAAACATGCTGATGCCCCAGACCAACCTTTTATCCAACAAATCAATTTTCATATAGATTTTCAAATTTCTTGGTTCTTCTGATCATATACTATTGAGTCTTATTATTCAAATTGTTATTTATCACTACTTAGAGAATTTAGAATTAAGTGGTGGGATAAATATGATATTTCAAGATGTTCAGTTCAAAATATTCAGTAACGGATCAAATATGGTAAAAAGCCTATGCAAACTCACACCAAGTCCAAAGAGAAATCAATCAAGCTCAATACTCCATCAAAGATAGAAGTCTAAGCCCAGGACAAGTCAACATCATCCAAGAGTTCCAAGAAGTCAAAAAGTGAACAGCTCAAGCAATTAATGGCACTTATTCAACAAATTTTGGATAGCTCATCTGACAGTACTCTAGAAAATTAAGTCGAAGATCCGTTTGATGACCATTTTCTCAAGGTCCTTATGATCTGTAAGCAATAAAGTCAAGAATATCCAACTCATATCCAACTCGCTTTCTAGAAGAGCAGTGGAAAAGTAAAGCAAGCAAGTTTATCTCATGCCAAAAGAAGACAAATAAAATGTCCACGTCTCTTTGATGTATACTCAAAGTTATCAAGAATAGTAGAAAGTAAACATTATTGAGTCAAATTGTCAAGAATTATAATTAATGTATTTTACACGTGTTATGGTTGTATATGAAATATCAAAGATATTTGAAGAATGTAATTATTATAGTGGATTTCAAAAGCTTTGAAGTCTGTCACTAAATCTATATAAGGAGTCTTGTAATCAAAAGAAAGGCATCGGCTAAAAAGAGTGAGTCCTTGCCTTAAAAGTTCTGTTGTAATTTTCAACGAAAGTTTTAATAAAGTAAGTTTTATTCATCCCTTGTTTTCAACATTTCTAACTTGTTAGTTAAATTATTCATTTTACTTATATGCTTTCTCAATAATCAGTACTTTTTAATACTCCTTATATTGTTTCCTACTTTTATATTATTCCTTGCTTTTATCAATACTGCATTCTCAATTGGTATCAGAGCCATTAGGATAATACAACTCCAAATAAATGATACAGAAAAGTGAATTAAGAGAACATATTAGAAGACATAGAATTGATTATAAAAATACACAAAATTTCCTTAAAAACAACTGGTATAATATATCACGTGAAGATATATTAGATTTAATAATAGAATTAGATTGGCTCAAAGATCATATTTTAGACTTGGAAACATACTATTGGATGCCTTGTGAAAGAGGCAGAATTTAGAGAAATTCTAATTATAGATATCATTCTAGAATTATTAGTAAAGAAAAACTTTAGTAAAGAAGATTTGAGGGATAGGGCTAGGTAGTAGTAAGAGTTGTGCATACGTTGGTAAGCCAGGTGTTCCCGACAGCTAGGAGAGATTTTAAATAAACTAGTTCAGAATTTAATCCAAGATGTAGACTATAAGATACTAGAGGAGAAACTACAATATTAACAGTAGAAACAAAAGAAAATACTCCAACATCAACTTATAGACCATAATTACTTAAATGGAATGAAATTACTATACCAGAAGTTTGGCAGATAGATAATCCACCACCTAGGAATATAGCACAAAAGGAAATAGCACAAATTACTCAAAATCCAGAAGGAAAAATATTACTAAGATTTAATTCTTTAAGAATAGGAGAAACTTCATCAAGTTATTCTGATATTAAATCTGCTAGGAGTTCATTTTCGTTACCAAAATCTAGTAGTTTTAATTATAGAGTACACAAGGAAGCGAAATAAATAATAATCCTACTTATTCAGTAAATTATACAACACTTGTAACAGAACCAGTTAATCAATCACCACCAATGTCACCTACACAATCAAATTATCAAATTATTAACACTATTCAAAAAGAAGACTTCGAAATGAATGATGGGATATTCATATCTCAATGAAAATATGCTAGAAACCTTGTAAAGAAATTTGGACTTGGTAATGCAAAACCAATGAAAACTTCTATTACTACTAACTTGAAACTTTCAAAAGACAACGCAGGAAAAGAGGTTAATGCAAATTTATATAGAAGCATTATTGGCAGTTTGTTATATCTTGCAGCAAGTCGACTAGACGTGTGTTTTAGTGTAGGACTCTGTGCAACATTTCAAGTAAAGTTCCTAAAGAATCACACCTGTCAGTAGCAAAAAGAATCATCAAGTATGTCCCTGGAACTTATGATTATGGGATATGTTTTTCTAAAGATACAAATGGTTGCCTTGCAGGGTTTAGTGATGCTGACTGGGCAAGAAATGCATATGACAGGAAGAGCACAATAGGAGGATGTTTTTATCTTGGTACTAACTTATTTTTTTAGCACAGCTAAAAGCATAATTCCATCTCTTTGTCTATTGCAGAAACTAAATACATAGTAGCAGGGAGTTGTTGCACACAACTACTTTGGATGAAGTAAATGATAAGTGATTATGGTATTGAACAACAACCCATAACTGTGTTTTGTCATAACACTAGTGCTATAAACATTTCTAAAAATCCAGTTCAGTACTCTAGAACAAAACACGTTGATATAAGGGAGCTTGTAGAGTCTAAAGTGATACACATTAAACACATCTCCATTGATAAACAATTAGTTGATTTGTTCACTAAGGCATTAGATGCAACAAGATTTGAGAATCTAAGAAAGGTCTTAGACATATATTAGTTTTCTAAATAAGCATTGCTTTTTGTTATGTTAATTATATCTACAATATCATAAGTTTTCTTCTAATTAAGCATGTGTGAGCGATAATATAAATCTATGTGAATGTTAAGATATTGGTTTAAAATATAAAATACAGAAAGGGCTACAAATATATGATGTGTGAAAGCCATCATTAAGAGTAACCTCAGAGTATCTAAGAAATATATTGAAATCACCCACTCAAATGAAAAAGGCTACCTTTATGTTGTGTGAAAGCTATTATATTTATTTTATAATCCAATGTGATTAATCCTTTGTAAATATGTCAAAATGATATTTTTGACATTTCAATTAAGTGAAAAATAAATGTAAACAACTTTCATATGGTGATTATAAACAGCTCTGAAATATGCTTCTTTAGAATGATTCATATGATATCTAGATATTATTGTTACATTAATTGTAGTTGATTTTTGTTATGTATTTCATATCATACGATGTTTTTTATGCCTGACTGAAATTTGACTTTTTTATGTGTCTATGTGTAAAAATATCATATCAGCTTTATTGGATTAAGGGGGAGAGACTTTAGTGGCGGAAATCCTAACTCTATTAGAATTCTTTATTTTAATGGAAAGAATTTATCTTATTAATGATATTAATAACGATGTTTTGGAAAAATTTGAATTTATGAGAAACCGAATTTTATTAAAACTCAGTTTCTTTCCAAGTAGATCACAAACATAGTTAGGGTTCTTTTTGTTCATATTACAGTCAATTAGTTTTGCATCCCATCCTCTCTCTTTTGTCTCGTTTCTCTCTCTATTTCATGAAACCCTTGCAGCACTTAAAACATAATAATGGCATCCTCATCTAAATCTATGAAGACCACTAGTGTAACATCTTCCTCAAATGATTCTAATCACAACAATAATGATAGCTCTCAGTCATCTCAGTCTCAATAATAACATGCAAAGATCCCGATTGATCCTGCAATGAGTGAAGATGAGTCAATCCCAGTTAAGCGAATGAAGGACAAAGTGAAGCCAAAGTTCAGCAAGTTCCTCACAGCAACTGTCAAGCAAAACTTCTTGAAGTACATATCAAAGAGGAAATTGCAGATAGAAAGGCCAATGAAGGTAACCGACTTCAACAAGTTGGCCTAAATGAACTACTTGAATCTATTTACTAGACTATAACGGTAAACAACTTCTAACCTTTTGTTAAATCTTTGATTCAACAATTTTATGCAAATATAACTGCTTCAATTGATGACCCGAAGAGCTTTCATTATCACAAAGTGTATTGTAGAGGGAAATTTGTGAAATTTTCACCGAATGTCATCAACACTTTCTTTGGTATTCCCATTGGTAGTTTGCACTCTGTTGAAGAAAATTTTGATATGGCGATTGTTCTTAAGGAATTAACTGGTTAAAAGGATTTAGTTTAGAACCCGAGAGATGGCATTGATCAACAATACCTTAGAAAGAAATATAGGGTTATGCATAAGATTGCACAGTTTGATTAGTTCCCTTATTCACATCAGAACCAGGTCATGGGAGATAGAGTGAAATTTCTATTATGTTTGGGCACAAATAAATCAATTAATTTAGGTTTATGGATTTATGATTGTCCAAATTACACCATACAAATCCAATTACCATTTGCTTGTATTTCCTTGTCTGATTCAAGGTCTTTTAGCTCAAATGGTGCTCCCATTAGCCCAAAAGAACACATGAGATTTTGTCTAAATCTATCACAAAAGGATTTTTACATCGACTGTATGACAAATCTAATTTGCCTTCCCCTGAACCAAAACCAAGAAGAGTTCAAAACAATCCCATGAACAATGTGAAAAAGCAGCTTGCTTTGATAAATTCAACTTTGTCTGTATTGTGCAGGATCTCAAGGACATCAAAGCAAAGTAATCTGCATTGGAGAATACACTTGCTAGAAAATTTGTTGTTGTAGAAGAACCATAACCAATGGAAACTGAAAATACGGTGCAAGAGCATTCAACAAAGCAAATGCTAGATAAGGATCAAGCTAACAACCTGCTGTTGAGACAGACATGACAGCAAAGAACAAAAAGAAGCAAAAGAAATCGAAGAAGAAAGCCAAGGGAACTAAACTGAAGAGCAAGAAGAACGTCAAAATGGTGAAGCAAAAATCTGACAAGAAGAAGAAGAATATTGTCGTAGCAGCTCTAGAACTGCAGGATGAATTTTTATCAGATGAACCAGCTCAAGAGGAATCCGCTATACCATCACCTTCACCACCTTCTGAGGAAGAACCTGACAATGCACTAGTTCCTGAAGTAGAAGAACCTATCTCTACACCACTATAGTCATCTCCACATGAAGCAAAAAACACATCTGATGCAGAACACACATAGGAACTAGCTCCAGAAGCAGACACACAGAAATAACAGAGGAAATCCTAACCCAGCTTGCAGCTGAATCTCTTATGGATCTACACTAACCTATTGCTAAGTCCTAGCTTACAGAAACTAGTGCTAAAAAACGTGAAAGAGAGATTAGACAAATTGTAACTGAAGTTACTGTTTCCATCACTGACACCTATGAATAGCAGGACACTCCTACGGCCTCTGAGCCAACTACTCCTTCCACCACTAGCAAAAGGTCTAAAACTACAGCTGTCGGCACCAAGAAAAGACATGGCCATTTTTCTTCCCCTCCTTTCGCAAATCACCTGATATCATTAGGTTTTTGGAACTTGTTATGATTTCTATTTTTTTTTTGTTTGAATTGATTTTATTTGACTTCAAGGGTAGTAAGTTAGGGGGAGTCTTTATCTTTGATTCAAATTGCTTTATGACTTGTGTTTTTGTTTTGTTACCTTGTAGGATTTACTTTACTATGTTTTGTATTTTTACTTGCACATTTGACTTGTTTGTTTCTTTGTTTGCCACATTTTATTTAACTTTGTTTATGTTAATGCATATAAGCTTTGACAGGTTTGATGAGCTCTGATTTGTTTTGTAGGACATGTTCAGGCATTTTTCTATTATGACTTATTTTGTTATGTGCTTTATAACTGAACAGTCGTTATTTCTTTAAGTATGTCATTTTCTGTTCGATGGATTATGATTGCTTATAGTTGTTTAAAGACTTATCTTTGTGAGCCATTCTTTGATCTGAAACAGCTTGGAGTTTTCATCACGAGTTGTCAAAAAGGGGGAGATTATTGGTATGAACGTGTGACACTCTTGCATGTGCCATGCACATGAGAATTTTGGACTAACTTGTGATAGAAAATATTGTGTTATATTATTTCTTATTTTACTGTTTCTAGAAGTATGACTTAGGAAGTATTTGATTTATATTGAATTTTTTTTTTTACTTATGAAGTATTTGATTCATATTGAATATCTTTTTTAAGTAGGACATTATTGATGTATCCTAGTTGAATTAGGAGTATATTTATTTTTGTCTTATTCCATTTAGGAGATTGCTCATATCCTTTTCTAAATTGTTGTCATTTATCCTAATTGAGTTTGATAAAGATTCTACAGGATTTTGGAGAACTAGCACAATCGGGTATCATACTATATATGACATTATTCTACATACCTTACATGTGTGTGTATGGTGTCACTACAACAAAATAGAGTTTTTGTGTCACAATTTTTATGTCAGTTTCCAGAAGAGTGACACGTAATTACATCCTAAATTCAGTCAAACCCCATATATGTCATACATTAAAAAGGCGGGATAATATGTGTCATGACACAATTTTTAGTGTGACACATATTACCAACTATAAAAGGAAAAGAATAAAACCCTAACCACGCCTATCTCTCTCGATTCACGCCTATCTCTCTCGTTGCTTCAGCTGCTGTTACTCCTCATCTCCGTCGACTGCCTTCAACTGTTCAACATGCCTCATCTCTCTCGCTTGCCTTCAGTAGCTCAACACCCCACAATCTCTCTCGATTAAACAAAATCCATCTGCTCACAGTCGAATCCCATCTCGATTAATCAAGGTTTGTCATCGTTTTCGTCATCTCATCTTCATCATAATGAATTAAATTCGGTTTGAGCTTTCATCTCTCATTTTTTGTTTTTGGAAAGGTTCTGAGCGTTGAATTTATTACAAGTTTCCTTTCATTGATTTCTCATTCTTACAAGGTGATCATAACTCTTAGATGCGATTTTATTTTCTGTTCAGTATTGCCGGCTTATTTCCTACAGTTAGCTTCAACTTTCCTGGAAGGGCATCCCTGGTTTTAAATCCACAAGACTACCTTGTATAGCAAAAATCTCTTGTGAGTTACACTACAAGAGATCCAGGCTTTCACGGCGGGTATCTGTGGCGGTTTTTAAAAACCACCGTATAAAATGGAATGCGAACCCATATGAGGCGGTTATTAAAACCATCGTATAAGGCTCCCACCAATTTCACCCTAGCATCGCTTTCTAACATTTTCTTTCTTATCTTTCTAACATTTTCCCTCTTATCTCTCGCGGCTTCTCTGTAATTGTCCTCAATTTCCTAGTGCCTTTTTTCTGCCTTCCCGTTGTCCTCAATTTCCCTCCCATTGCCTACTTTCTTCCCTCTAATTGTCCTTAATTTCCCTTCCGTTGCTGCTTTCTTCCCTTCTTTTGCCATTGCCCTCAATTTCCCATTCCCTTCTTTTATCGTTACACTGCTTGCTTCAATTTTAGCTTCACTGCTTCTCAACTTCCGTTTAGCTTCAATTTGTCAACTGAATTTTTCAAGATTACGGAAAAGAAAGCTACGTCACAAAGCAATTGAACGAAAAGGAAAGTTAGGTTACGGTTCAATTGAAAGGATAGAACAAGTGATTGACTACATGAATGATTGATTGTCACGCCAAGCTTTCATTTGCATTCTCGCTACCAAGCCTCTTCACTGGTAAATATTTCTCTTTGTCCCTCTTTCTCCATCAAGCTTCTTACATTTTTTTTGCTTTGGGTTTTAAGATGTGGCTTTTGGTAGAGGCGATGGAGCTGTGGTTGTGATGGGTGGAGTGTTATTGATGTCATTGTGGGCTTTTGGTGGAGGCGATGGAGTGGTGTGGTAGTGATGGTGGAGTGGTGGCAGTGATGTCTATTTTATGCAGTTTTTATGGTTTTTTTTAATTTTTAAGTTCCATGTGGTGGTTTGTCAATGTTCCTTCTCTGGTTTTGTTATTTATTTAATTCTTAATTTTATGAATTCTTTGGTTTTTCTGCAGTGTATTCTCTTGTTTTTTTCCGCAGTATTTGGTTTTAATTTCTGCATTATTTTTAAGTTACATGTTGTATTTTCTTGATACCAGTCGAATAGGCTTCGTTGAAATTAGAATTTATGTAAGCCACTCTCTGCATTTATCATATCAGTTAACCTAATAGAATGGTACACGTATGATTGAATCTAATCAACTATTGATAATTGTCAATTCAGCTCTGTTTTTGGGAACCGATTATCTGGCAATATTCCAAGCGATTTGGTGAACATTACCAGTCTCATAAATTTGTAAGCTATAAATTCTTGGAATAAAACAAATTTGTTTGTTGCGCTGATATGACAGTTGTTGCTTTGCAGTCCTTGAAAAATCCATTTGCTATTCAGAATAAACTAGTTTGATTATTGTCTCACCTGCAGAAAGTGGACTTCCTTTGTCCATCAAATGCACACAAAATGCAATTGTTGTGCTTCAATCACTCGGAATATTTTCATTGGTATTTACATGTCCAAGCATGTGAATGTTCCTATATACTAGTTAGTTGAATTTCAGGCAATGTATTTTACAACATGTGAATGGATTAGAAATCTCAGTTATGTATTTTACAAGGGACCTTGAAGCAAACCAGTTTTCGGGAACAGTCCCTGCAAAGCTTGGAAATTTGATTAACTTGAAAACCTTGTAAGGCATTAACAATGCTCTTTTTGGTTAGTTTTTTTTCCCTGGTCAATGTATTCATTGGTGTCATGAATTAATTTTTGGCTGCAGGAAACTGTCCTCCAATAGATTGACTGGAAATGTGCCGTTGGAACTCTCTGAGTTGAAAATTTTGACTGATTTGTAAGTTTTTTAACATTGTTGTTGTATGATTATGCCCAAAATTTGCCAAAAGTGTAAGCTTTACTCTGTTGGTGTTGCACAATGCAGTAGGATAAATGATAATAACTTCAATGGGAGCATACCAGAATTTATACAAAACTGGAAGCAACTTGAGAGATTGTAAGATCTTTTACTTTCTAAAGGCTTTTCAACTTGCTGCATTCTGGTCCTCGAATGTCTTTGATAGGTTTATTTGAATTGACGTAGAGAAATTCAAGGTAGTGGACTGAAAGGGCCCATTTCTTCATCAATCTCTGTTTTGGAGAAACTAAAGCAATTGTGAGTGAATATTTATAAACAACCTACAATTTGAATAATTTAATACATGAGTTCATGAAAGTATAATACAATGACTAGTCTTAGTGAAAAGATTTGATCATATTGGTACTCTTCTATGCAGGAAGATTAGTGACATTGATGGAACAAATTAGACTTTTCCTGACCTTAGTAGCATGACAAGCCTTACAAGGTTGTAGGTTCATCGCCTATTTCCTCTTTTCTAGCTTGTGGAAAGAGAAGTACAATTATTCACTTTACAATTGACAATGTCTTGACATTGGCTTTTCAGGATGTTGAGGAATTGCAGTATTTCAGGAGAGATACCTACATATGTCTGGAAAATAAATTTGCGAGTCCTGTATGTTCCATTTTTAATTATCAATTTCTAAGATTATATACTTGGACACTGAAAACTGACTTCCGAAATAGCATCTATTTATAAGGATGTCAAATTATTATGGGATATGATTCACATCTTTGCTTCTTTGCGGATTTCAGTTACCAAAAAAAAAAGGGATATCATTGTTGCTGTTAGGGCATAGACTTTAAATGCATGCATGTGCTTAATTTTTTGTGATTTCTCTTGTTTTTCAAATAGGGATCTCAGTTTTAACAAGCTATTTGGGGAAATTCCCAATTTTGCAATTGCTGGGAATTCTAGATTCATGTAAGTTAATGAAACCAATTTACTAGACTTTCATTGTTCATTTGGAAAAATCCAGAACACTAACTGCTTGATCTGGCCTTGAGCAGCTTTCTAGCTGGCAACTCTCTCAGTGGGAATGTGCCAGCGTCATTCTTGAGGAGAGGGATTAATGTGTGTGTATCTTATCTCTTAGATTCTTCAAGTTCTTCAAATAATATGAGGAATTATGAACATCTTTATTTGTTTTATACAAACATCATTTTGGTTACCTCAATAATATCAACAATCTGTTAAATATTTATCTACTCAGATTCCCTACGTTGGAATGGTCTCTATTCTTGTAGATTTCTCCATGTTCACTAAGCGTCCAACATGATATTTTTCATGCTAAGTAAACTTTGAAATTGATGTTTATATAATTGTCCTCTAATTGTATGTATTCGGATTTTATGACATAGATGATTAGAGCTGATAGTGCAGGATTATCATGGTCATTATTTTACTTTGTTGCTGCTCCTCTCTTTAAAGTACTAATATTATGTTTAAAAACCAAAGATTAATTTATAGAGGGAATCTTTTGCACATTTCAAATTTCCTCATCATTCATAATGAAGTTTCTTGGTTCTGTCTCTTTTGCCATGCAGGGATCTTTCATAAAATAATTTCACTCAACAAGCTCCTGGGCAGCCTGCTTGTGATGAGTTGCAGTTAGTATATTTTTCTCTATTAGTGGATAAACAATCTGTTTTGCTTGCTTGTGTCATAGTCTCATGTGGTGGATCACAGTTCTGATCTTTGCTTTATCTTTTGTTATTTTTAGGAATCTAAATCTAAACTTGTTCCAAAGCTCTTCAGTGAAAAACAACCTGTGAGTTGATGGAGTAAATAATTTTATTTCATTTATTCACCTCTTTTCCCCACAGTTTTGTTTATGAATTTTCTAGTATTTGATTCATGAAAATATATTAAGCTGCTGAAATTTATGTTTGCTGGTAAATACAGGCAGAAGTGCTTTCTAGGCTTCTTTACAAACTCAGGAACTCACCTCCAAATAGGTAAATACTTGCCATGAAAGTGCTATTGTTATGATAATTTTTCTTCAATTCCTGAATCGAAGGCCCAATTCTAAAGGCTCTAGTATATATTTAACCAACTCTCAGGCATTTTTTGTGCCTTCTTCTGGTTACATTGGGTTCTTATGGATAGAGAAAGTGTTTTGTGAATGGAATTCTTATCAATTTTTTGTGAATGGCCTCTTTCAAACAATAGAAATCAAATTCTTCTCTCTTTCTCCACCATCTTCGAAGCCAAATATAGTGACAAGGATATTTAGAAGCTCAGACAATAATATGCCCAGAAAGGAAAAATGAAGTTTAGAAACTGAACTCAGCTGCTATGCTATATTATAAGAGATAGAAGTTCAACTGTAACCATTTAAAAATTTTAAATTTTGGGACATTTAATTCATGATGGGAAAACATTGTCAAAAAGTTAAAAGATGTAAAATTTTAAAATTTCGATTCTTATTCTCACTGCTTAATACCTTACAATGCCAGCTGTTAATGTATTTTGAAGGGAAAGTAGGCAGCCCATTACCACCACCCAGTCTCCAGGGTGACGCTTACTTGAACTACCAAGTTTTGCAGTTGGCAGTGGAGTTTCTGAATTGATCTTTACAATAGCAATATCTGAATGACCATCTTGCAGAGTTACATCAAATGAACAATTCATCGAATTCAGAACTTAAAGATGAAAAAGAGAAAGGATAAAATAAGGATCTCAAAAGTAAAATTTAAATGGGGGATGTTCATGTTTCCAAAGCATAGATTAATTGGTTTATTACTGTGTATTCTCTTTGTTGCACTGTGCTACCTGTCTCCTGGTATATTTTCCTAATTGTTAATATCATGATTCATATATAAGAAAGCAAAAATAAAAGAAAATATAATTTACTAAGTTTTCCCACCCCCACGCCCTCTCCCCCTCTTAAACCCTGCAGTTTGAAAGCAGACCAGATACTTTACAATGCATAACTGGCACTTCTTGCTATGATTTGAGCATTAAGGCTATTCTTGCCATAGGGATGGTCACTGTCTTAAGTAATTTTGCTAGGAGGACTTTATGATGATCCTGATCAATGAGAAATGATGTACTATAAAAATCAATTATTGCTAAAAATCAAGATACAAATCTTTGTTTTTAGTTATGTTCTGGACCTTACTACTCAGTTTTGTTATTTTTGTTAAAATACACTTATAGAGAAACATTTTAGTTTTATCTTGGTAGGAGAGACAGTTTTTGGTCATTTTTTTAGTGGGAGAAAATCTTTTATCATTATTTATTTTGTTTGATACCCAGAACTCCCCTCTTGCTTCCAAGTTCTAAATTGGGGTTACGTTTACACTCTACAAGCTTGGTGTGAGATATAAGTAGGTGTTCCCAAGTTTATTTTTACCTTTGACATTATTGATAGGATCAAAGGGATTCTTAGCTCTAAGCCCAACTCTTGGTACTTATATGATGTAGAAGGTGCATCCTTTAGTCATTATGTCATATATTTAGCTTATTGAGGCAAGTATGGAAAGACAGAAAGTAAATGGATAGTCATACTAGTGCTATTTAAGTAAATTGAATTAATTGGGACTGCCTCTTTCTTGGTACTATGAAATGTTAAATTGTCGACTCTTCTGTTATGCTTCTGCTTCTTTTTTGTGCAATTAGTATGTATGTGCTTTACATATTGAAGTAACCTTTTGGAGGTTCATGGGAACTGAAATAAATACTGTATTATGCATGGCATTTGATATTTTTGTAAAAGGTTTTTTGCTGAAATATAACTGAGTTTATATTACTCCATGAGATTATGGTTTTGATGTGATGGACAATTAAAATAGTACAATTACCTTTTTATGATGGGTTCCTTCCTATAAGGTGATCATTTCTCTCATCCTCACTCATGGTCATGTGACTGCCTACCACCAAAGCCAGAAAGAGTCTTGGCAGCATTTGTTATTAACGTTTAATTGAATATAATTTTAAGGGGTATCAGTTTAGGGTGTATACCCGAGAAATATTTCATTTGTTTTCTTATAGTGCTT
Organism: Boswellia sacra; assembly: GCA_013180625.2. Taxonomy (NCBI): domain Eukaryota; kingdom Viridiplantae; phylum Streptophyta; class Magnoliopsida; order Sapindales; family Burseraceae; genus Boswellia; species Boswellia sacra. The sequence goes on along the minus strand of SNVD02013999.1, from coordinate 64,366 downwards.
GAGCTTTTAGGGCCACTAAGTTGACTGCACCTTAGAAACTTCGATCATTGCAATCTTGATTGCATAGTTAGCTAATAGTATCTGAAGCATGATATACATTCTTGGTATTTAATATTCATCTTAAAGTCATGAAGATTATTGTTCAAGCCTGTTTCTATGTTACAACTAACTTTTCCTTATCTTGTTTTTATTTATTTGAATTTTGAAAATGATTTGTAGTTTATATTAATTTAAAGTGAATTGGTAAATTTGCATTTTCAGAAATCAGTTTTTTTTTTAAATGGAAAAAAACACATTAGTCTTAGTGAATTTTTAAAGATGAGCAAATCAGGGGATTTTTTTTTTAAATTTTACAGACTTGAGGGTCTTCCATCAACTTTAGGGGTCTGATAGAAACTCTCCTCCTAGTTTATAAAATTATTCCTTTTTGTTAAGTAAATTATTAAAATGCTTTTAGATTATGAATGAATCTAATAATTTTGATTAACGAAAGTCTTTCTTTTTAAATATCTAGTAATACAGTCCTGTCCTCAACAAGTAGAATCAAAAGGTTTTAGAAAACAGGGGAGGTAGTGTATTTTCGTGAACTAATTTTACGGAGAATTACATTTATGCACATTTTCTTTTTCTTCTTCTGCTGGAAATAACATAATCTGTTTGACCTACCTCTACAATAATCATCTAGTAATGACGTGGCATTACACGAGTGCCCCGTAAACCTGGAAGAAAAAGATTAAATTTTTGAAGACTTTAAAACCCTTGTTGTGTTGTGACAGTTATCTACCGACAGTTACCGTTATCATTCTCTGCTCTGTTGTGCTCGACCTCTCAGCCACCGCAGGTAATCTTCTCTTGCCTTCCCTTTCTTCTGTTTTACCTACAATAAACTCCTTATATGAACTTGTATTTGCTGTGTCCAAAAAGGTTTTCTATTTGAAGAATCAACTTTCAGCTCTGGGCTCGCTTTTTGAGTTCATAAGTGGCCTGTGATTTTAGGAGGAAGCTGAAGGTTGTGTGGCTTTATAAATTCGTCATTTGAACTTGTTGACACTAAATACAGATGTGTTTTTCTGTTTGAAGACTTTGATATCTGGGTTTGTTTTTACAGTTCTTAAAGTGGCCTGTGATTCTAAGAAGAGGCAGAAGGTTGTGTTTTGGAATTTTTTTTTAATAGATTTTTGGTAAAATTGTGTAATTTTCTATCTTGGGTTGTTAAAAGATCGTGCTTTTGTTACATGATGGATGGGACAATATTAGATGTGTGTTTGCGAGTCTTTTCTGTCTAAGAGCTTTCTAAATAGTTGTTTGTCAATGTTTTTATATTCATTTTGTAGTGTTGGGTTAAAAAAGATAAGAGTAACTTTTTTCCCTGCAAAAAATGCTATTCATAAGGGCTTTCTGAAGCACTTGATAAGTTTCTTTTGGAGTGATTGATAAGTGCTTCTAAAAAGTTTCTTTGCATTAACAATGGTTGATTTTTTGGAAAAGCACTTTGTGAGTGCTGCTATGTTTGCCTTAAATTTTTGATTAATCGCTTTTGATAAGCGTTGCGTTCTTCTGTGGATTTATACATGTAGAGGGACGTGTCAACAAAAGCATAAACAAATTGCAATTCCTGCCCTTTTCTTGTCTCAATTACGGACAATGAGTAATCATAGTCTGTTCTTGAGGGTGGATTGGCACATTCTGTTTTTTATTTCAATTTTTTCTTGGGAATGAATACAACTAGTCATTAAGATTGAGTTTAAATGAGGTTGCTTCTTACTGGTGAACTCTCTCAACTGTATAAATGGGGGATGTTCATGTCTCCGAAGCATAGATTAATGGGTTTATTTTTCCTTTGCCAGTTTTAAACAGCGCTGCATATTCTCTTTGTTGCACTGTGGTACCTGTCTCCTGGTATATTTTCTTAGTTGTTAATCTCATGACCCATATGTATTTGCAATCTCTAAATACTTTGATATTACTAGTCTAGGTTTATAATTTTGGTTGGTTAAAAATCAATTGGTTTATAGGTGAACAATCAGTTAAAAAAATGGTTACATACAGTTTTAGAACTACTTTCTTCAAAAAATCAATTGCTCTAAAAAAAAGTTTACTTATAATATTTTTTTTCCTTTCATTCTCAAAACCCATTAGCAAGATTTATGAGTTTCAACTTAACTTATCTTAGGTTCATGATAACCTATTATGAATTATAGTAGAAACAAATGAGAAAATTTCAAAGTGATGTTTCCTTACATCTTGCGATTTGTTCACAAATTTCTTTGTGCAAGCCTGATTTGCTGCATCTTGTATGCATTATGTTGATGAAATTGTTCTTAAATTATGAGGAATGACACTATCTTTTGTTCCTCTCACTGTCTTGTTTGTAGACATTCTCCACTCAAAGCTTTTATGTTTTGTTTTCTCATAACAGGAGTCAACTTATATTATTCTACAAGATGAAGAAAATGATAGCTCTTGGTTTTGAAGGGCCTGCTAACAAGATTGGTGTTGGGGTTGTAACATTAGATGGAACCATTCTATCGAATCCACGCCATACCTACATTACGCCACCTGGCTAGGGATTCCTTCCCCGTGAAACTGCCTAACACCATCTCCAACACATTCTTCCTCTAATCAAATCTGCTCTGAAAACTTTTGGAATAACCCCAGATGAAATTGATTGCCTCTGTTACACCAAGGATCCAGGAATGGGGACACCTTTGTAGGTTGCTGCTATTGTTGTCTGACTTCTTTCATAGCTGTGGAAGAAGCCTATTGTTGCCGTTAATCACTGTGTGGCCTATATTGAGATGGGAAGGACATGACTAAAGCAGATGATCCTGTTGCATTGTATGTTAGTGGAGGGAATACACAAGTAATTGCATATAGTGAAGAGCGCTATAGGATTTTTAGGGAGACTATTGATATTGGTGTGGGCAACTGCTTGGATCGGTTTGCTAGGGTCTTAACACTCTCCAATGATCCAAGCCCTGGATATAACATTGAGCAGGTATGTTAGGATAAGTGAGTTATATTTTACTTAAGGTTGAATAAATGTCTATACTGCATGCACCCTGTTTGATGTTTATCCTTGCTATTGCATGATAAAAGCTTTATGTTCCTGGATTTGTCCTTTTATTTGATAGAGATAATATCTGTATATACCTAATCCCAAGGTAGCAAGGCCTTCTTTTCCCTACCCAAGTTAAAAACTTCTCTTCTCATCCTCATTAAAAATATTAAATGGTACAATATATAATCCAATTCAGTCTAATCACGTGTACCAGATGTGGTTTGAATGCAATAGTATGAACATAACTGAGCAGGCTTGTTTTTTTGTTTGCCCACGTTTGATCTATCAAGCATAAAATAGTTGCCCAAGCTCCACAAATAGTGGGTTGGGCTTGTTGGTGGGGTACACTAGCCTATCAATTATTAGCTTTACTATCATATAAAATTATATTCAATTAAACGTTAATAACAAATGCTGCCAAAACTCTTTTTGGCTTTGGTGGTAGGCAGTCACATGACCATGAGTGAGGATGAGAGAAATGATCACCTTATAGCACTTTCATAGCAATTATTTACCTGTTTGGAGGTGAGTTCCTGAGTTTGTAAAGAAGCCCAGAAAGCACTTCTGCCTGTATTTACCAGCAAACATATAGTTCAGCAGCTTAATATATTTTCATGAATCAAATACTAGAAAATTCATAAACAAAATTAACCTTACAGAATTCGAAGAAAAGATCATTAAACAGAAAAAATGGTGTATGGAAAGCTTCAGCTTGAACTGCAGTAACTTGTCTCATCTCACTTGCCTCCACAGCCAATCTCCTCACCTTCCAACCAAAATCACCTACCAAATACTCAAAATCATCTTGTTTAAGCATTTTTCTCTCCTTCTCAACCTTATCAAGTAATCCCACTTCCTTGACTGAAGAATCAGAAACTACGACCTTATCAGCTGAGCCATATTTCTCCTGGTTATTATTAGAATCAGAAACTACATTGTGTCAAACCACAGCTTGATAATTGTGTGCATGATATAATATGTCATATGAACTGGTTGATATAATATGTCATAAGATTTATTAATCTTACTATTGCCTCTATGGAACGTTGCAGGTTTGCGAGGGATTTCATATATGACAACATTGCAAACAACTGTTATACAATATTTGGTCGCTCAGACTCATGTGAGTTATATGATAATTCACATCCGTGTGAGAGCCTCTGGAGGAAGGACTACAGCTTCTGAACTTGGACAGTTCTCCCTAATTTTTGTTTGGCTTCTAAGGGTAACTTCTTCCTTTACATGTGTTGCACTTATGTGTTCACACAATATGAGTCCTTTGATTCTAGACTTGTTACTTGTTTGGAAATACAGTTATGGATGATCTTCTTTTTATTGTCATGTTCAACATGCTTTTCAGGACTTCTATTTGTAAATTGATTCTAAACTTGTTACTTGTTTGCATAGAATTTCATGATTCTGCTGTGAAATATCATGGCATAATAATAAAATGGGCAAAACAAGTATATTTTGTTCACTATGAGCGAGATGTGAATGTTGTTTCATTGTATCCAAGTATAATGATTAGAATAGTAGCATCCAGCTATCCAATTGCTTATTCATGAGTATTATGTACCTAAGTTTTATGTATTATTGCTTATTTGGTTTGGTATTATTGCTTATTTGGTTTCTTCTATGCTTATTGAGTGTTATGTACTTTTCAAAATTAAAAAATATATAATACGTGTCAGGATCTCATCCTGACACGTATTATATATTTTTTTAAGGTATGTGTTGGCCAAAAATCGACACATAAAAGTTACACGAAACAATAGAATATGTGTCACTTAGTGAATGAAGTATATGTCGGTCATAGAATGACACATATGTTTCAGGAGTCCTTTTGTGTCGGTCATTCCTTGACAAGCAAATGTCGTTTCTTGACCGACACATACATTTGTGTCGGTTATAAAATGACACTAGGATGTCGTTCTCTGACCGACACATAATTTGTGTCGGTCAGGGAATGACACTGGCATGTCGTTCTTTGACCGACACAATATATGTGTCACTTATTGACAGACACATATTTACTAAAATTCGATATTGTATGTCGTTCTATGACCGACACGAATTTTGTGTCGGTCAGGGAATGACACACGAATATCGTTCTTTGACCGACACAAGATTTGTGTCACTTACTGACTGACACATATTTGATAAAATCCGTTACTATGTCACACATATTTGTTAATACATGTTTGTTTGTGAACAACACATATGCTTGTGTAGGTTTGACCAAGTGACACGTATAGAATACGTGTCAGGGCCATTTATGTCGTGCGAAGACCGACATGTATTTTGATATGTGTCATTTTTCAGCCAACACAAAAGACCTTTTTTGTTGTAGTTTGTGTATGTTACGGCATTCCAAGAATTAGAGGATAGCTTCAATGCAAAATAGGGAATGCTTCTTTGATTTTATAAATGTTTTCTTCATTTATGAGAAGGTTGTGTTCATGTTAATTAAGTTTGTCTAAGTTAGTATACACTTGAGAGAACTTGTAAGTTGAATGTTTATGTAATTTAGTATTAGATATTGTGGTTATGTTTTACTTAACAGTGTGTTGTTAAGTTGTCATCGACAGAGAGTGGACAGTGTCATTAGAGTTTAAGATCTTGGTGGGATTTTATTTTACAAAGATTAGGTCAATGTGTGAGAGTGAGTCAACATTGTAAATGATCCTAAAGATTGTACAAACAAGAACTTCGTGAATTGTAGCTCTAAAGTTGTCTATGGATGTAGGTTTTATAATCGAACCACGTAAAATTTTTTTGTACTATTTTACTTTACAGTTAACTGTTATATTGTGCATAACTTCATACTTCCAGATCTCACATTTAGAGTAACGTTAAAAATCTCAAAATTCTATCATGAATTTTTATAGTATTAAATATGAGTTTAATGTTATTATATAATTTATTATGTCATTATACCATTCACTTGACAATTATTGATAAATTCTTGGTACATCAGTTATAATATAATCTAAATTTAAAATGATTAGTATTATTCATAATTTAATGGAGTTGTGATTAATACTTATGTGTGATTAATACTTATGCATATTTAGAAGAAAATTTTCGTATATGTAAAAATATATAATTGTAAATTTTATACCATATTTAAAAGAAAATTTTCCTAGATGTAAAAAATGAATTACAAATTTCATACAATATTTAAAAAACAATATTCCTAGATATATTAATTTTTATTTTTATTTTTGGTATAAATGTAATCACCTATATCTCACTTTATTAGAAAAGAAGTTTTCATTATTCTCTTCTCTTTCCCTCTAAACTTTTAAATTTAAGATTTAATACTAAATTTCTTTTATAACAAAAAATATACCATATATCTAAATAAAGAATAAATAAATATATCTTGCTTATCTTATGCATTTCATTTACATATATTAGCGAAAACATTTTAGCCCATCCTAAAAAAATTTATTAGGTTCTTCCCCTAATTAATTAAGTAAATATCATTTATGATGCAAAAATTTGGATTAGAATTTAGGAAGAATATCATTATTCTTGTAACATTTATGTCATGTAGTAGTGTATATATGTAAAGCCTTTTTCTTTATTACTATTATTCTTGCTATTGAGGCTGCAATAAACCAAAAAAGAAAAAGCTCCAGTAATACTACAAATTAAACTTCGTGCAGTTTCTTGGTAGTCGAGTATTTCAAAATGGAAGTTCCTGAGGCTTTATTTGTTATATATAATATTAGCATATAACTATTAATTGCCAATATTCATCTCAGAAACACTTGTTCCTTTTATGGGATGTTATGAAAATTCTTTGTACAAAGAATCTCATTACAAATTTTATTTCGTAAAAAAATTTGATGAACTAAAAAATCTATTTCAGTAAAGCTATACATTCCAATTTTGTATCCCAATTGAGGTAACAATTGATATGTTAACCCATGTAAATAACCACATCACGTTTTAATTAATCAATTAATACCTCTTTTACATGGATTGATATCGTCAACTGTTACCTCAGTTGGAATATAAAATTTGGATGTATAGAATTACTCAATCTATTTTCTAAACTTTTAAATATTATTTCTCATGCTAATATATATTATGAATTATTTAAAAAATAAATAATAATTTAATATTTTTCCAAGGAAAATAATATAATATATTATTTATTTATGAAAGCTTTTATGCAAAAGTTGTCAAATCATATTCAGCCAAAGCCTAAATGATCTCGATTACGATTTCCTTTTTATAACAATCAATGATTTAATTAACCATATTTGGTTTAATTAACCATATTTTTACATTTTACACGCACACATTTACTATATATAATTTAATTTAATTTAAGTGCGTCTGTGTGTGTAGATATATATGTGTGTGTGTGTGTACACAAACACGCACACACGCACGCATCAGATTGTTCTTTCAAACAAGAGAGAGAATGAAAAGCTTCTCAATCTCTACCATTCTTTTGCTTCTTCTCTTCATTACTTCAGGTCAATTCTAAATCGTTCATCTTCATTTTAGATTTTTTTTAATTAAATTCAAGTTGGATAAGAAATTAACATATGTATGGTATATATTTCAAGCAAATTTTTTGGTGACGAAGTAATTATTGATATTACAACTACTACATTATATATATTTTTAATGATAATTACTCATTGGGAGATAATTATTCTTATGGATGCAAATTTTTTTATTGATGTAGGCAATGAGGTAGTGATGATGGTAGAAGCTAAAACTTGTGAAAAAGCGCTGGATATTTTTAAAGGTTGTAATCCTGAAGATTGTGTTATTGCATGTCACCGAGAACTCGGATTTGTTGCTACAGGGACCTGCGTTAAATTTAACCTTTATTGTCTATGTAAATTCCCCTGTTAAGTTATAATATATAATTTATATGTATGAATTTAAACATAATCTTAAATTAAATAAGATCAATAGACTTCTCTTCTCCATTGGGCTTAAGTAAGATCAATAAACTTCTCTTCTCTATTGGGGTTCTATACGTGGTCATTTTTGTACATGCGAAACTATTTTTGATAATAGGTCATGTTATGTTATTGACTAGTCAACAATTTCACGAAAACATGATCCCTTCAATATTATTGTGGTCGGTTTGGACTTCAATTGATCATACAAATTGTTGGCTGAAAAATGAAATTAAAAGAGACGAAGATTTAGAATTTATTTACCTGAAGAAACGAAGAGAAGAAGTAAAAATTTTCCAGAGATTTAGATTAAACTTTTCATTCTCTCTTGTTTGAAAGAATAAGCAAAAATGCACGAGTGAGATTATATGATTTTTATCTTTGACTTAAATGGTTTATAAAATTTTGAATATTATGAAATAAATTAATTTCAATGTAGAAAAAACTTAATAATGTTTCAGTTCTCGGAATTTGATATGGCTGCAAGGCTTCTAAAACAAGGAAGGATATTATCATTATGAATTGTTAAAATTTAGTTCAAAACTCCATATTTGTAATTATTTTGTTACTATTATCTAAAATCTCCAAGTGATTCCCTCATTAATGATATTCAGATTTTGGAATTTGATGTAGTTATAAAGATTCTAAAAACTCACCTCATTTCTACCACATCTTTTTGTAAGGTTGTGAGTGATAGTTACGAAAAATTTATTAATGAGGAGAGAGAATATATACATATTTTAACTATTCACTAATATTAAAGTCCACGTGCCATCAAATCTTCAAAACTTTAGACAAAATTAGGTGATTCGTTGAATAGAAGATCCTTTTCTAAAATTCCATATTTGAAGTTATTTTCTTGCTATTACTAACATTTCTAAGTGGATTCCCTCATTAATGTTTTTTTTTTAAAATTTTTTGCCGTTTGTTGAGGGATGTGTGTATAATTAGATTAGCCACTTGGCAAAGAATTTACAATAATAGAAAATAGAAAATTACAATAAAAAATATATCTCAAGATTAGATTTCACCACAATGAGCTTCACCTCTATGAGTTTGAGGAGTGGTGCCCGCGATCCCACAAGGTCAATAGTACCAATAAAGAATCCCGTTGTAACCTTGCACGGTTGGAACTCATTAGAGAATATCAAAAAAGAACTTGTGCATGCGAGCAGTCGTGTAACTCGTGCATGAGAGCAGTTGTGTGGGAGTAAAAATTATGACAAATAATGAAGAAAATGGTGTTTAGATTAAATAGTATTTTGTTTGGGTTTTAGCATGAAAGGGTGGGAGAGCTTTAAATCAATTTGGAATGAGTTTTGGGCTCTGTCTTCGTGACCCCCATTATGATTCTCCCTTGGGCTATTTATAAGCTCAAAACGATAAGATTTCTTAAATAATAATTCAAATAATTTAAAAGATAATTAGAATTATCATAAAAGATAATGAAAAATAATTACAAAAATAATATTTATCATAAGATAATTTCGATAAGATAATATAATAAGCATAATTTAAATATCTAAATAAAGATTTTATCTTAATAGTTGATTAAGATTATTATATTTTAAATACAAAAGATAATTATAAAATGTTAAGATTTATTATAAAAATAATAATAATAAATAAGTCTGATTATCATAAAGATAATTATTTAGGATAATTTATAATTCAAATAAAAGAGATAAAAAAATAAGGTAATAATGATAAAAGGATAATTAAAAAGATAATTATGATTTATAAATAAATGAAATACAATTATCTTTTGAGATAATTGTTTAAGATAAATTTCGTTTAAAAGAGATAAGAGAAAGATAATGTTTATCAAATAAATAATTTTATAAACAAAAGTTTTAGAAATAATATATATGAAATTAATAATATTCTATAACGGGCTAGCCTTAGGATTAGCGTAAAAGGTTTTAGATTTGTTTCTTCACTAGATTGAGTTACTTATAATATCTTTATTAGGCTAAAATCCCTTAAGTAGGTTTAGCTTTTGATATTATTAGTGTCAACGTGTACTACACTTGCATGTGCCATACACATGATGATTTTTGGATCAACTTGTGACAAAACAAAAATATTATATTGTTTATTATTTTACTGTTTCTAGAAGCATCTTTTAGGAAGTAATTGATTCATAATAAAAATTCTCTTAGATTAAGACATTATTTAATGTATCCTAGTGAAAATAGGAGAATATTTATTTGTATCCTAATTCTTTTAGGAGTTATTTATATCACTTCCTATTATATTTGATTTTATCCTAATAAGAGTTTGACTAGGATTTTTACAGGATTTTAAGGAGATCTCAGTCAGGTATACCAATATATATAACGTTATGTTTACATAACATAAATGTTGATTGTGTGAGTTTATGTCACGGCATTCCAAGAATTGAAAGGAGAGCTTCAACGCAAATTGGAATGCTTCATTGATTTGATTTTATAAGTGTTTTATTCATGTATGAGAGGTTGTGATCGTGCATGAATCTTTGATTAGGTCTGTCTGAGTTAGTATACACTCGAGAAAACATGCGAGTTAAGTATTTATGTAATTCAGTGTTAGACATCGTGATGATGACATACTTAACAGTGTGTTGTTAAGTTATCAGCGACAGAGAGTGAGCAGTGTCACTAGAGTTTAAGATCTTGGCGAGATTTTGTTTTACAAAGATTAGGTCAGTGTGTGAAAGTGAGTCAGCACTGTAAACAATCCTAAAGATTATACAAACAAGAACTTAGTAAATTGCAGCTTTAAAGCTGTCCATGGATGTAGGTTTTATAACCGAACCAAGTAAAATTCTCCTGTGCCGATTTACATTACAGTTTACTGTTATATTACTTATAACTGCATACTTTCAGAACTTACAATTGGTATCAGAGTAGGTTCACTGATAGACAAGTGAAGAAACGATCAAGTTGATCTAGAAGAATGGAGTTCATTCGTAATAGAGGATCCGAAACAAAACCACCTATTCTTGATGATGGTAATTATCCATATTGGAAGGTAAGAATGATGATGTATATTAAATCTCCTGATGACAGGGCATGGACCAGTGTGCTTAAAGGATGGACACCACCAACAAAGTTGAATGCTTTTGGAGATTCAGAACCCAAACCTGAGGAGGAATGGACTGATGAAGAATACCGACGTTCAAGCTGGAACTCAAAGGCTCTCAATGTAATTTTTGTTACAGTGGACTTAAATAATTTTGGACAGACTTCTAGGTGCAAAGTGGCCAAAGAAGCTTGGGACATACTTGAGGTAAAACATGAAGGTGCCGCATCTGTTAAAAGATCTAAATTGATGAGACTAAATTCTCAATTTGAAAATTTGATGATGTATGAGGATGAGTCAATTTTTGAATTTTACTCTAAGTTATGTCACATCATAAATTCTGCATACATGCTTGGCAAAACTTTCACTAATGCATAAATTGTTAGCAAAATAATCAGATCTGTTCCAGATAAATTTCAACCTAAAATTTCAGCCATTGAGGAAGTTAAAAACACTGATGAGATAAAGGTTGATGAACTGATTGGCATTCTCCAAAACTTTGAAATTAATCAAAGTACTAGAAAGCAAAAAGGAAAAAGCATTGCATTCAATGTTAAAACAAAAAAAATCTGATGATGAAAGTAATGATAAGCTTGATGAAACTGATTCTAAACAGATTACTTTTCTAACAAAAAATTATGTCAAGTTCATGAAAAAGAATTTTAGGAAAAAGAATCAAGGAAAGCCATCAAACTCAAATGAAGACAAGTTCAGAAAATTAACAAGGAGAATGACAAGAAGAAAATGAAGCAACCTAATAAGAAAGGATAGATTCAGTGTTATGAATGTTCAGGTTATGGGCATATTCAATTTGAATGTGCTAATCTTAAGAAGAAGAACAAAGGCTTGACAGCTACTTGGAGTGACGAATCTGAATCTGATTCGGAAGATCAAGAATGCATGAGTAATTTTGTTGCATTCACAGCATTAGCAGCTAAAAAAGGGAAAGCTGTTATGACTGACATAACAGAACACTATAGAACCAATGTTGATCATTCAGATACAGAAAATGATCCAGAATACTATGAAGAGTTGCAAGAAACCTACAATGCACTTTATAGTGAATGGCTGAGTCAGAAAGAGGAAATCAAAACGTTGAAGAAGGAGATTGAAGCGCTAAAATGTGAAAAATCATATGCTGAAAACTGTATCACAAAATTAGAGCTTGCTTTGAAAGACAAAACAACACATATTGAGAAAATTACAATAGAACTGATGGAGAGCAAAAGATGTGTTGATCAACTCAGAATTGGGTCAGCTAAACTTGATCAGGTCTTGAGTCTTGGAAGAGACATCTCCAACAAACATGGATTGAGATATTTAGAAGGTAATGTTGCATCCTTATCAACAACAGTGTTTGTAAAAGCTTCAACATCAGGTAAAACTTCTAAACCTAACTCACACTATAAGAAATTTTCACATATTTATCACTTTGTATTTTTTTTATTTGGCGGTTTTTTAAAAAAGTGAGAAATATAACATTAGTATGAAAGTCAACCCACCTTTCCTTCATACTTGCCACTCCCTGTTTTGACTTTATTATATATTTATCACATTTTTAGATAATGACAAGTATGTACACAAGTTTGTACAGTGAAAAATCTTTTGTCTTATTCTCTATTATAAAATATATGAAAAATTATAAAATGTATGGATTCTTAGGTAATTTTTAGGGACAATTTAATAAGTTTTAATAAATGGGGATTTCCTTGAAATTTAATAAAGTATATAATGAAAAAGATTATTACAATCTACCCTAATCTCCTAAAAGGCAAACCCAAACCTCTAACACAATAAGCTCCGTCCTCCTCCAACCTTCGTCCTCCTCCACTTCATTCCATCGTAGCCACTTGCCAAGCCCTCGTCCAACATCAGCTCTAGAGTCCAGTCTGCCTTCCTCTTCCTCTGTTTCGGCTGCCTTCACCATTGTCACTCGTGGCTAACCTGTACCTCCAGTCTACTCTACCGTTGCTAGCTATCGAGTCCTCTCCACTAGCCTCTTCCCCTGCGACGATGACTCTACCCTTCTCACTCAAGCTCAATCTTGGTTTGTCTCTTCCTCTTTTTTGTTTCTTTATTTACTTTATCTAGTGTTTGTTTAGGGTTATTTTATTTGTCATTTGTATGAAGTTCTTTGAATGCATGGCTTTATCTATTTACTATTGTAAACCCTATATTTAATTCCATCATACTTCGTGGATATTTGAGGACTATTTAATTGGTTTTTATAATATTTGAGTATAGCAATTTTTTACACCTTGTTTGCAATCTGTAGTTGTTACTAGTTCGTAATTTTGCAGACTTTTTATTTAATGTATTAGATTTATCACTTCTTGTAATCCCTTTTTTATTCTATTTCTTCTCTTTCTCTCACAAAAAGTAAAAAAGTTTGTTTCTTTAGGGTTTTCATTGGGGATTTTTGTCTTTTCTTTGGATTTTGTTTGTGGGTTTGGTGGATTTGGGTTTGATTTGGTGAGATAATTGGTGCGTGTGTTAGTGTTTGTGGTGTTTTGTGGTGTTCTTCAACAATTCGTTGATGGGTTTGTAATAATTGGGGTTTGCGAAGAAATCTCTAGTGGGTTTGCCTTTGGATTGCAAGAGTGTTTAGAGGATTAGAGATTGAATTTTGGGGTCTTTTATTACAATTTCTTTGGTAGTTTGCTTGCTATGTGCCTTTTGTAGTTTAGTTTTTGGTGGGTTTTCTAAATATTGGTTGTTTTTTGGAGGTTTTTAAGTGGGCAAGTGATAATTCTATGTTTTATCAAGGCTCGAGGTAGAAAAGTTTAATATTTGGTGAGTTTTTCAAGTTTCGTTTCCAGTTTACTTAGTGACTTTCAATTTTGATTTCATCTTTGATTTTGGTGCATCGAAATGGTAGATAATATTATTTTGCGCAAATTTACAGGTCCCACCCATCTTTTCATAGTCATATTGTGAAAATAGATTTTGATGTTAGCTTGATTGATTTGAATGAAAATGGGCTTTGCTCTTGCGTATGTTACTAAGTATTAGTTTGTCTTAGGTTAGAATTTTCTTAAAAAAAGGCTAGCGTTATTTATTGTGTTTCAGTTATAAAATTTTTACTTTAGTTTAGTTAATCACGACATGATGTTTTTGTAAATAATAAATTACTATTCATATTCCTTTCCAGATTACATTTTTTCTTAAGTTTTTAATTAGTTATCTAAATTTTTTTTTCTAGTGAAAGTGTTACTAGTGTTACAAATGAAGTTAAAATCTTAGTAGCTTTACAAAATTATCTAACTTGATTTCTTGGAGAGATTAACATTATTTTACAAAATTCTTCTTATATTAGATTTTCAAACAAAAATGTGTAAAATTGTTTAATTTCCTTTTTTATATCTTGTTAAGCTTTATTAAAGGTTACCATAATTTTTAGCTTGGAAATGGCCATATGTATTATATAATAATTTCTTAAAACTTTTAAAAGGAAATTACAATCTATTTGTAAACTAAATTTACTACCCATTTTCTATTTTCTACCTAATACTACATAGTTTTTGAATCAAATATTATATTATATTTGTTTAAATTCCCACATCCTACTCAATTTTTGGGATATAATATAAAAATTTAGTTTAATGATTGCGTTGTACACAATTGGTGCTCAAAGTTTATTTAATATTTGATGGAATGATAACTTATTTTATTTATGTTTTGGTCTATTAATGATTTCCTAAACGTATACTTTCATTACTAGTTGATTAATGCTTTTTAGGTTGATTGAATGTTTCCAAAATTTGATTTTAAAAGCAACATTACATATACATTAACGGATTTGAGTTATTGTTTTGTTTTCATTTTCTCTATTTGTATATTTTGTCTTTCATTTGCACATATGCTTCTTGGCTTTTCTTTTGTATTTGCATATGTTGTTTCTAATTTTTTTTTTTTAACTTGTTCTCAAGAATTCAATAACAGTACTAATTTATGATTTGTGTATTCATGTGGGCTTTCTTGCTGTAATCGAAATGCTTTTCTATCATGACTTATATTTTGGGCAAAGGTGTTGTATTAAATGACAATAACAATATGCAGTTACCTACGAAAAGTTCAATATCATAATAAAGGAAATACAAATTTTAAAATCGTAATTACTTTATCCTTACAAAAAGCGATAACGTATTTATTTTCCTTAGGTTTTTTCCTAAATTTAATTTTAGGGCCTAAACTGATTTGAGGTATGTCTTGTTTTCCATATTTAGAGTATTCAAGTGTTACAGCCTTCCGAAAGTGCTTTCACTTGAATTGAACCAGCTTCTTAGTATCTAAAAAGTGTATTAGTTACACATGTATGCAATATTTCTAATTGTTTGGTTGCCCAGAAAGTTGGGATGAAGAAATTAAAATTTTGATTAGTAATTGAGAATATCATTAGAAGGTCACAAAAAGAAATTTATAAAGCACCCTATCCAATGATGCTCAATAGTCAAGGCAAATTAAGGTTTAAGCATCTTGGCTATTGCTTATAATTTATAGCTTATTATTGGACCAAGGAATCTTGTACTTGTCCTAATTGTTAAGGCTTAAAATCTATATCTTGGTTACTGTTATTAATTAATTTATAGGTATAGGTTGTACAGGCAAACAACTAGCCAGCTATGACATTTAATTTTGATAGCTAACCGGGAAACTTTATGTATTGGGGCAAAGACTTCATTCTATAATGATTTTACATTTTATTGGTATATATTATAAAGTTTTAGTGATAGGTTGACAATTTGTTATGGAAATTTTGGTTTGTGTCTTTGCCATTAATTAGGTTGGGATTTATTTATTTATATGCATAGTTTTAATCTTTACTGCATTGTATATTATATAAGGCTAACGATTACTGAAGATGTTCTTGTAACTTTCTAATCCTGGTTAACTACCATGTATTTTGTATATTAATATATTCCTTATCAATGTGTACATCAAGATATTAACATGAGACCTTAGCTTGAGATTTGTTTTTCCAACTTTTAGGTTTAATGACTTCTCTTTCCATTTTATTTAATATTAGAATGGCATCAAGTAAGTTCTACATGTAGATTTTTTTTGGGTTTTGGTTTTGGTTTTGGTTTTGAATTTGTGATGTTATTGGATTAAAGGTTCCTCTTTCAATCTCTATTTTTGACTCAATTTGGTGTTGCTTGTAAATGGTCTTCTTGCTAACTTATTGCATTCCCTAAATTTGATTTTGTCAAGCATTGGAATTTGCTTGTAGTTGTTCAATTAGTAGATTTGGTTTGGTTTTTAAAATGGATCTAAGTAGATTTGTGCAGGGGCAAGGTGTGTGAGCAAGCAGAGTAATTCATTGCACATAAGAAAGCAGGGAGGAATGTGTTGTTTTGTATTTTGAGTGATTTTGAAGCTCCTTTTGTTGAAAGATAAGTCTAGCTTTGTACTGCAAATTAACATAAACTTAGACATTATTATGAAAATATATCAATAGACCCGAAATTATATTTTTCTAGAGTTGAGATATAATTGTCGCATATTTTGTTGAGTACGATAAAGGTGAAAGTGTGTATGGTACTATTAATTGCTTATCGTGAGATATTGGAAGTCGAATGTTGATTTGATAATAGTTGCAATTATACTGTTATTACATACTAGGTTCATGAATTTGTTTTAACATTTTATAAATAGTTAATTTGCCAATATTTCAGACTATATTTTATTTTTAATTTCTTAAAAATCATATTTAGCAACTAAAAGATGTCAAGTATGTTTTTTTTTTAATTTTTTAACTAACCATATTTGGCAGCCAAAAACCGTCAAGTATAGTAAAGTATATATTCGACAAGTTGACCAACTGCCAAATAGACTATATTTGGCAATGCCATTGGTGTCGGTTTAGAAACCGCCAAATATGTATATAATTGATGGTAAAAAAAGGTCAAATATGAGCATGTTTCTTGTAGTGTCAATAAGGTCAAGTCCTAGTTCAAAAAGCAACGAAACATTTGTTTCTCCTCTGAGCTCTTTCAAATCCAGTCTTGAAAAGGTAAGAAAATTCATTCTAATTTGTTATTTTTGTGGTAAAAAGGGACATATTAGGCCTAGATGCTTTAAATTGTTGAATCGTTTGCATAAAAGATCAAAACAGTTAAAACTGTTACCAAAGTCACAACTACAATGGGTTAAGAAAGAGAAGACAGTATGCAATATTGCTCTTACTGCTCTTAAACGTTCTTCTAACGATTTGTGGTATTTTGATAGTGGTTGTTCCAAGCATATGACTGAAAATAAACTATTTTTGAGAGATTTTGAAGCATGCAGGGAAGGAAACGTTACTTATAGAGATGGAGCAAAGATTATGATCATTGGCAAAGGCACTTTAAATGTCAAAGGTCTACCTAATTTCAAAAATATCTTGCTGGTTGAAGGTTTGAAAGCTAATCTAATTAATATTAGTCAGATATGTGATGACAAGTATATTGTTAATTTCACACAAAACAAATGTATGGTCTTAAATAATTTTGGTAAATGCATTTTAGAACAAAAGAGATCTTTAGATAATTGTTATTTGGTAAACATTGCATTTCAAGCTAAGATTTTGGATTTAGAATTGTGGCATCAAAAATTAGGACACTTAAATTACAAAGACTTGGTTAAATTAACTAAGCTAGGTGTTGTAAAAGGAGTTCCTAAATTTGATGACAAAGTAAATGAAATTTGTGGACCATTTCAAATGAGAAAACAAATTAGAAGTTCACACAAATCCAATCCACATCTTAGCACATCCAAAATACTTTATTTGCTTCACATGGATCTTATGGGTCCTATACAAATTGACCGAGTCAGATCTGGTGTATCATAAGGGATTTGCCTTTTCTATTGATTCCTACAGATTGGATCAAAAACAATTCTTGAATGAGGTATTCAACTCCAGGGATGAATCGAAAAAGAAATCTTAGCGTTATATGTAAGAGACACATATTTGTTTGTGTGGATGACGTTTCTAGATATATTTGGATTGATTTTATTAAAGAAAAGTCTCACACTTTTGAAGTTTTCAGGAATTTTTGTGTTAAGCTTGAAAATGAGCAAAACAGGAACATTGGCAGGATAGTGAGAATAAGAGATGATCATGGCAAGGAATTTGAACATGTTAGCTATGCTGACTTTTGCAAATATCATGGTATTGATCATGAATTTTCAGCTCCCAAAACCCCTAAACAAAATGGCATTGTGGAAAGGAAGAATAGAACTCTTCAAGAGATGGCCAAAGTGATGCTCAATAGCAAAAAGCTGACCAAAAGGCTATGGGCTGAAGCAATAAGCACTGCTTATTATATTTTAAATAGAGTTTTTCTATAACCTGGCTCTAACCAGACACCTTATGAAAGTTTGAAAGGTAGAAAACCTAATTTGAAATATTTTCATGTTTTTGGATGCAGGTGTTACATCTTAAATGACAAAGAGTAGGCAAATTATATCCAAGAAGTAATGAAGGAGTTTTTTTGGGATATGCACAAAACAGCAAAGCGTTTTGAGTTTATAATCATCGGACTGAGGCAATCATGGCATCTGCAAATGTAGTATTTAATGATCTAGATGATTATGCAAAATACTCACAAGAGGAAAGCATAATCAACTTTACAGAAGATATAAAAAAAAAATCAGATTCTGACAGCTACAGTAATAAAGACGATTCAGTTATGAAAGAGAAAATAACTGCTGTTACATTAGACACATCAATGACAACTGACAACTCAGATTTGAACAAGAACTCAATCAGAAATGAAGATGAAAGAAAAGATCCACCCACTTGAATTCAAAAGGCACATCCTATCAGCTCTATCATTGGGACACCAAATGGTATGATGAAAACTAGGAGCAAGGTAAGGAATCAGGTAAGATTTGCATATTATGTTTCATTAGTTGAACCAAAGAATGTGAAAGAAGCTTTAAAAGAAGATGTTTTGATTCAGGCAATGCAGGATGAACTTAATCAGTTTAAAAGAAATGAAGTATGGGAATTAGTTCCTATACCAGAAAATGCAAATGTTATTGGAACTAAATGGATATTCAAAAATAAAACTGATGAACGTGGTCAAGTAGTAAGAAATAAAGCTAGGCTAGCAGTGCAAGGTTACACACAAGTAGAAGGCATAGACTTTGATGAAACCTTTGCACCAGTGACTAGACTTGAGTCAATCAGATTACTATTTGCAATTGCTTGTTTGCTTGATTTTAAGTTGTATCGAATGGATGTTAAAACATCCTTTTTAAATGGCTATCTCAATAAAGAAGTTTTTGTTGAACAGCCTAAGGGTTTTGAAGATCCTAAAAATCATGATTTTGTGTCCAGATTGCATAAAGCCTTGTATAGATTGAAACAAGCTCATAGAGCTTGGTATGAAAGGTTGAAAAATTTTTTAATCAACAGAGGTTATAGAAGAGGCAGCAATGATAAAACTTTGTTTATCAAACATGCATCTAACTATTTTATTGTTGCTCAAATATATGTTGATGACATTGTCTTTGGATCAACTAACAAAAGCAAAACTAATGAGTTTATTAAGTTGATGCAAAAAGAGTTTGAGATGAGCATGGTAGAAGAATTAAATTTCTTTGTTAGATTACAGGTTAAACAAATGAATGATGGAATATTCATATCTCAATCAAAATATGCTAAAAATCTTGTAAGAAATTTGGGCTTGAGAACGCAAAACCAATGAAAACTCCTATCAATACTAACCTGAAACTTTCAAAAGACAATGCAGGAAAAGAGTTTGATGCAAGTTTGTATAGAAGCATCATTGGCAGTTTATTATACCTCACAGCAAGTAGACCAGACTTGTGTTTTAGTGTAGGACTTTGTGCAAGATTTCAAGCAAATCCCAAAGAATCACATCTGGTAGTAGCTAAAAGAATCATCAGGTATGTACATGGAACCCATGATTATGCTATATGGTTTTCTAAAGATACAAACAATTATCTTGCAACTTTTAGTGATGCTAACTGGGTAGAAAATGCAGATGACAGAAAAAGTACATCAGGAGAATGTTTTTATCTTGGTACTAACTTAGTTTCATGGCACAGCAAAAAGCAGAATTTTATTTTTTTGTCTACTGTTGAAGCTGTATGCATAGCAGCAGGAAGTTGTTGCACACAACTACAGTGAATGAAGCAAATGTTGAGTGATTATGGTATTAAGCAAAAACCTATAAGTGTGTTTTGTGATAATACTAGTGCTATAAACATTTCCAAAAATCATGTTTAGCATTCTAGAACAAAACAAATTGACATAAGATACCATTTTATAAGGGAATCTGTAGAGTCTAAGGTGATACACATTGAACACATCTCCACTGATAAACAATTGGCTGACTTGTTCATTAAGGCATTGGATATTGAAAGTTCTAGAGGTATGCAGTTATAAACAACAACACAATAAACTGTAATATAAATCGGCATAGGAGAATTTTTACGTGGTTCAGTTATAAAAACTTACGTCCACGGATAACTATAGAGCTGCAATTCACTATGTTCTTGTTTGTACAATCTTTAGGACCTTTTACAGTGCTAACTCACTCTCACACACTGACCTAATCTTTGACAAACAAAATATTCGCAAAGATCCTAAACACTAGTGGCACTGCTCACTCTCTGTCACAGATAACTTAACAATACACTGTTAAGCTATACATAACACCCTATGTCTGACACAGAATTACATAAACACTCAACCCTCAAGTTATCCTAAGTGTCTACTAACTCACTTAGACTTAATCAACAACTCATGTACGATTTTAACTCTCATACATGAAACAAAGACTCCATGAATCAAAGTAACAAAGACATTCCTTTTACGTTGAAGCTTTCTTCTATGAAATCATGGAATGTGTGACCAACTCTCTCAAGAACAAACAAGTCTCCAATTTACAAAAACTCACTCTGCCGACTTTGTCATAACTCGATATATATTGAGAGGTCTTAGTCGAAATCTTCCTAAAAATTTTGTAAGTATCTCAATCAAGATCACATTAGGATAAACTAAAATAGGAAGTGTTTAGTTAAACTCCTAAAGTAATTGGGACACATTAAATATCTTCCTATTTTGATTAGGATACAAGAAATATTATCCTGATCTATAGAGGTATTTATTGTGAATCAAATACTTCCTTTAATAATTATCTAGAAACGGTAAAATAGGAATCAAAATACTTTTCTTATTTTTATCACAAGTTAACCAAAAACTTAACATGTGCATGGCATATATAAGAATTACGTTAACACCAACAATCTCCCCCTTTTTTTGGCAACTTGTGATGAAAACACTGAACTATTTCTAAGAACAACACATGATGAGTTAGATATCACTACCAGTTATCATGAACAATAAAACAGACAAATATCCCATGTAAAGAAATAATCAGAAAGCTGTTGGGAATCATATAACAATACACTATCATAAGATATATAACTAAGCTAAGCACTACCACCAAAGCAATCAAACTTGTCTGCAGAACAAAATGAAAATATTTGTCAAACACTGCTGCATTCAAATTCATCTACAATATCCATCCAATTAACTAGTGCAGGACACAAAATATAGTTCATTCTCCCCCTCACTTCTTACTTATTCCTTTGAGAAACAAGTAACACAAAAACAAAATTAGGAAGCAGAAAGAACCATGAGTCAAAAGATAACATAAATAAGATAACAGAAAAGACAGCAAAATAAAAATGGTTTAGCAAGCAAAATGAAGCAGCAATAAAATAAAATCCAACCAAGCTCTCCCCCTTGATTTTAGCACAAGTTGCCAAAATCTAACCAAGTCGGGGAGACTTTCTAACTGGTGGTGAGGTAGAGCTGCTAAGGCGTTTGATGGATTTGCGAGCCACATGTTTAAACCGACGTCTAAGAGTGGAGGTAGGCTGATCAGATGGAATTGGTTTTGGTTAAGCCGTAACTGGTGCTGTCTGTTCAGAAGGGACTGGTGCTGGTGGAGCTTCAGTAGTATCTGATGAAGTTGCAATGACTTCAGCAACAACTCTGCGTATCTCTCTCTCTATTCTTTTTGCACTGGTTTTAGTGGCCTTGACAGGCTGTTATGCAGAGGGAACCAGTGACTCAACTGTTGGAAGAGTTGGTGATTGAGGTGGTGTTGGATGAGATGCTGCTGCAGCTGCTACAAGGACAGGGATATCCTGAGATTCTATCTCAGCAAGTGGTGAGGTCTGCTTCATTCCGGAATCTGATTGTTTTGGGACATCTGATTTAGATTCATCTTGCAAAGTGGGAGCAGATGTGTCTAGTTTCTGCTTCTTCTGATCAGATGATTTCTTCACCACTTTAAGTTTCTTCTTTCCCTTCCTGCTATATCCCTTGACAGAAGCCTTGATTGATTTTTCTTTTGACTTCTGTGCTGCTGTTCTATCTTTCTTAGTAGCAGATTGTGCAGTAGGACTTGATGGAATTTGAGCAGCTTCCTCAAATAATGGTTCATTGTCCTCTGGTATTTCCTCAGTTTGTTTTTCTGGAATCACAGGTTCAGGTTCCATGGATTGTGGTGCTGTGGACCGAGACTATCCTGTAAACTGAGCTTCCAAAACAAATTGCTTAAGTTTAATTTCTTTCAAATCTTGCAGAATATCTGTCAAAGCAGAGTTGATCAATTCAAGTTTTTCTTCAACAATTTTCAATTGATTTTTCCTGACTCTTGTTGGTTTTGGTTCAAGTGCAGGCAAGTCAGTTTGATCATGCAATCTTTGAATAAATCCCTTGGTAATGGACTTAAATAGAATTTCAGTCTGTTCACTAGAGCTCACAGAAATATTGTTCTGAGCAAGTATTCCTTGAATCGAACAGGGGAACACAAGCAAATAGTAATCAGAGTGATAGGATCCAATTTGAACAATTGTTCTATAGGCTAACAATCCAAAGTTTATTGGTCGATTGGTTCCTAAGCAAAATAGAAGTTTCACTCTATCTTCCCGAATCTGATTTTGATGAGAAGAAGAAAGCCAATTAAACTGTGCTATCTTATGTAACACTCTGTATTTCTTCCTAAGGTACTTCTGGTCAATACCATCTCTAGGTTTTCATTCAATGTCTGTTCGACCAGTCACTTCCTTAACTATTTCTGCCATGTTATATTCTTCATCTACATAATGCATACTGCCTATTGGAATATCCAAAAAAGAGTTTATGACATTGGGAGAGAATTTCACAAACTTCCCCCGATAATAAACTTTATGATAATGAAAACTCTTAGGATCATCAATCGCACTTGAGATATTAGCATAAAATTTCTGAATCAAAGTTTTTACAGGAGGAAGAAAGTTTGATACTGTTCGAGTCCAGTAATTGGACTCAATCATCTTACTGAGACCATAAGTGTTGAAGTCCGAGAGTTTCACTGGCCTTTTCAAATGTAGCTTTCTCTGTGAAGTAATCTTGACAAACTTCTGTTTGACTGCAACTGTGAGAAATTTGTTGTATTTTGGCTTGACCTTGTCCTTAATCTTCTTTACTGGTACTTGTTCGTCCTCACTGATGGCGGGATCAACTGTAACCGTTGCATGTGTGTGTTGTGTAGGAGATGACTGACTGTTGTCACTACTATTGTGACTGTAACCGCTTGAAGAAGAAGCACTGGCTGTCGAATTTGATGAGGTTGCCATAGCTAGGGTTTTTGAACTGTAGAAGTTTTTCAAAGCAGAAACAGAGAGCCAAGATGCAGGATAGGGAAGCAACTGTAGGTGAGGGATGGTATGAACAGGAGAAGCCCAAAAACTATTCGATATATATACTAGGCTGAATTTTAAGGAATTTCTATTTTTCAACAAAAATTTATTAATAATTTCCCTTTCCAAAACCGTTTAATAACTCCCCTTAAACAGATCAATTCAAATTTGATTTAAATTCAAATAAGGAATACTAATAGAATTAGGATTCCTGCCACTAAGACTTCTCCCCCTTAATTCAACGATGCTAACATGAAAATTTTTGACACATGGACACACAAGTGACTTATATTTAGGACAAGCACATAGGACAGTGTTATGAAAAACATAACAGAACACAGTTAATAATAGCATAACAGTAATATCTGAATTATCATATATATCATTCTAAGAAAGCATATTTTAGAGCTGAATAATTTCTTCATGAAAGCTATTTTGATTCAATTGAATGAACAACCTGAGTATGCTTCTTACACATATAAAAGTTGATTTCAATGGAAACTTTTCTAGATTAATACAATAGCTTTCACACAATATAAAGGTAGCCATTTTCATGTGAGTGGGTGACCTTAACATATTTCCTAGATACCTTGAGGTTACTCTAAATGATGGCTTTCACACATCATATATTGACAGTCCTCTCTGTATTTTTCATTTTAACTAAGTATCTATTATTCATACAAGTTTTATATCATAGCTTAAACATGCTAAATTAGAAGGAAACTATTGATACTACAGATATGAATAACATAACAGCATACTGTGTTCACTCATATAACTGACAGATACCTAAGGCTTTTCTTAGATTTTCAAACCTTGTTGTGTCTAATGCCTTAGTGAACAAGTCAGCCAATTGTTTATCAGTGAAGATGTGCTCATTGTGTATCACCTTAGATTCTACTAGTTCCCTTATAAAATGGTATCTAATATCAATATGTTTTGTTCTAGAATGCTAAACAGGATTTTTGGAAATATTTATTGCACTAGTATTATCACAAATCACAGTTATAGGCTTTTGTTCAATACCATAATCACTCAACATTTGCTTCATCCATAATAGTTGCGTACAACAACTCCCTGCTACTATGTATTCGGCTTCAACTATAAATAAAGAAATTGAATTCTGCTTCTTGCTGTGCCAAGAAACCAAGTTAGTACCAAGATAAAAACAACCTCCTGAAGTACTCTTTCTGTCATCTACATTTCCTGCCCAATCTATATCATTGAACCCTGCAAGACAATCATTTGTATCTTTAGAAAACCATATTCCATAATCACATGTTCCATGAACATACTTGATGATTCTCTTGGCTGCTGCAAGATGTGATTCTTTGGGATTTGCTTGAAACCTTGCACAAAGTCCTACACTAAAGCTCAAATCTGGTCTGCTTGCCGTGAGGTATAGTAGGCTGCCAATAATGCTTCTGTATAAACTTGCATCAACATCTTTTCCTGCATTATTCTTTGAAAGTTTTAGATTAGTAATGATAGGGGTTTTCATTGGTTTTGTATTTTCAAGCCCAAATTTCTTTACAAGATTCTTGGCATATTTTGATTGAGATATGAATATCCCATCATTCATTTGCTTAACCTGCAATCCAAGAAAGAAATTTAATTCTCCTACCATGCTCATCTCAAACTCTTCCTGTATCAACTTAACAAACTCATTAGTTTTGCTTTTGTTAGTTGATCTGAAAACAATGTCATCAACATATATTTGTACAACAATAAGATAATTAGATGCATGTTTGATAAACAAAGTCTTATCATTGCTGCCTCTTTTATAACCTTTGTTAATCAAAAAATTTGTCAACCTTTCATACCAAGCTTTAAGAGCTTGTTTCAAACCATACAAAGCTTTGTGCAATCTGTACACAAAATCAGGATGTTTAGGATCTTCAAATCCTTTAGGCTGTTCAACAAAAACTTCTTCATTGACATAGCCATTTAAAAATGCAGTTTTAACATCCATTTGATACAACTTAAAATCAAGCAAACAGGCAATTGCAAGTAGTAATCTGATTGACTCAAGTCTAGCTACAGGTGCAAAGGTTTCATTAAAGTCTATGCCTTCAACTTGTGTGTAACCTTGTGCAACTAACCTAGCTTTATTTCTTACTACTTGACCACTTTCATTAGTTTTATTTTTTAAAAATCCATTTACTTTCAATGACATTTGTACCTTTTGGCCTAGGAACTAATTCTCATACTTCATTTCTTTTAAACTGATTAAGTTCATCTTGCATAGCTTGAATCCACACCTCTTCTTTTAAAGCTTCTTTCACATTTTTTGGCTCAACTAAAGAAACATAACATGCAAACCTTACCTGATTTTTTACCTTGCTCCAGGTTTTCATCATGCCATCTGGTAGTCCAATTATAGAACTTGTTGGATACGCCTTTTAAATCCATGTGGGTGGATCTTTTCTATCTTCATCATTTCGGATTGAACTTCTGTTCAAATCAGAGTTATCAGATGTTACTGTTACGTCAGGTGTAACAGTAGCTGTTTCCTCCTTCATAACAACATCTTCCTTTTTATGGCTGTCTGAATCTAATTTTTCTGTATCTTCTGTGAAGCTGGTTATGCTTTCCTCTTGTGAGTACTTTGCATAATCATGAAGGTCATCAAATACTACGTTTGCAGATTCCATGACTGCCTCAGTTCTCAGATTATAAACTCGAAATGCTTTACTGTTTTGTGCATATCCTACAAAGACTCCTTTATCATTTCTCGGATCCAATTTACCTAGCTGCTCTCTGTCATTTAAGGTGTAACACCTACATCCAAAGACATGAAAATATTTCAAATTAGGTTTCCTACCTTTCAAAATTTCATAAGGTGTCTGGTTAGTGCCAAGTCTAAGAAAAACTCTATTTGAAATATAATAAGCAGTGTTTATTACTTCAGCCCATAGCCTTTTTGTCAACTTCTTGCTATTAAGCATCACTCTTGCCATCTCTTGAAGAGTTCTATTCTTTCTTTCCACAATGCCATTCTGTTCAGGGGTTTTAGGAGCTGAAAATTCATGATCAATTCCATGATATTTGCAAAAGTCAGCATAGCTAATATTTTCAAACTCCTTGCCATGATCACTTCTTATTCTCACAATCCTTCTAATGTTCCTATTTTGCTCATTTTCAAGCTTAACACAAAGATTCCTGAAAGCATCAAAAGTGTCAGATTTTTCATTAATGAAATCCACCTAAGTAAATCTAGAAAAATCATCCACACAAACAAATATATATCTCTTACCTATAATGCTTTCAATTTGCATAGGACCCATAAGATCCATGTGAAGTAAATCAAGTATCTTAGAAGTGCTAAGATATGGATTTGATTTGTGTGAACTTCTGATTTGTTTTTCCATTTGACATGGTCCACAAATTTTATCAATTTTATCATCAAGTTTAGAAACTCCTCTTACAGCATCTAACTTAGTTAATTTAACCAAGTCTTCGTAACTTAAGTGTCCTAATTTTTTATGCCACAATTTTAAATCTAAAATCCTAACATGAAATGCAATTTCTACCAAATAACAATTATCCGAAGATCTATTACCTTCTAGAATGCATTTACTAAAATTATCTAATACCATGCATTTGTTTTGTGTGAAGTTAACAGTATACTTTTCATCACAAATCTGACTAATGCTTATAAGATTAGCTTTCAAATCTTCAACTAGTAAGACATTTTTGAAATTTGGCAGGCCTTTGACATTCAAGGTGTCTTTACCAATGATCTTACTTGTTGCTCTATCTCCAAAAGTGACATTGTCATCCTTGCATGCTTTAAAGTTTGTTAAAAACAGTTTATTTTCAGTCATGTGCCTAGAACAACCGCTGTCAAAATACCACAAATCATTAGATGCATGATTAAGTGCAGTAAAGGCAACATAACATACTGTTTTGTCTTTCTTAACCCACCGCTGTTATGATTTTGATAATAGTTTGAACTGTTTTGATCTTTTATGCAAAAGGTTCAACAATTTAAAGCATCTAGG
Source organism: Boswellia sacra (assembly GCA_013180625.2). Classification (NCBI taxonomy): domain Eukaryota; kingdom Viridiplantae; phylum Streptophyta; class Magnoliopsida; order Sapindales; family Burseraceae; genus Boswellia; species Boswellia sacra. The sequence goes on along the minus strand of SNVD02013999.1, from coordinate 36,599 downwards.
CCTAATGTGTCCCTTTTTTCCACAAAAATAACAAGTAGGAATGAATTTCCTTACCTTTTCAGGATTGGATTTGAAAGAACTCAGAGGAGAAACAAATGTTTCACTGCTCTTGGAATTAGGACTTGATTTTTAAGAGCTAAGTTCAGAATTCTTACCTGATGTTGAAGCTTTAACAAAGACTGTTTTTGATGTAGATGCAACATTACATTCAATATACTCCAATCCATGTTTGTTGGAGTTGTCTCTTCCAAGGTTCAAAACTTGATCAAGTTTGGCTGCTCCAATTTTGAGTTGATCAATACGCTTCTTACTTTCAATTAGTTCTGTTGTGATTTTCTCAATATGTGCTGTTTTTTCTGTCAAAATAGTCTCAATTTCAGTGATGTGGTTTTCAGCATAAGCTTTTTCACATTTCAGAACTTCAATCTTCTTTTTCAAGGTGTTGATTTCTTCTTTCTGACTCAGCCATTCACCATAGAGTGAATTATATGTTTCTTGCAACTCTTCATAATATTCTGGTCCATCTTCTTCATCTGAATGATCAATACTGAATTGACAATCTTCTGTTATATCTGACATAAAAGTTTTCCCTTATCTGCTACAGATGCTGTAAATGCAACAAAATTGCTCATGCAATCTTGATCTTCTGACTCCGATTCTGATTCATCACTCCAGGTTGCTGTCAACCTTTTGTTTTTCTTCTTGAGATTAGCACATTCAGATTAAATATGCCCATAACTAGAATATTCATAACACTGAATCTATCCTTTCTTTTCAGATTGTTTCAGCTTCTTTTTATCATTCTCCTTGCTGAACTTTTTGAATTTTTCTTCACTTGAGTTTGATGGCTTTCCTTGATTCTTTTTCCTGAAATTTCTTTTCATGAACTTGACATAATTTCTTGTTGAAAAGTAATTTGTTTAGAATCAGTTTCATCAAGCTTATCACTACATTCATCATCAGATTTTTTAGCTTTTACATTAAATGTAATGCTTTTACCTTTTTGTTTCCGAGTACTTTGATTTATTTCAAAGTTTTGGAGAATGCCAACCAGTTCATCAACTCTCATTTCATCAGTGTTTTTAACTTCCTCAATGGCTGAAATTTTAGGTTGAAATTTGTCTGGGACAGACCTAATTATCTTACTAACAACTTCTACATCAGTAAAAATTTTTCCAAGCATGCATGCTGAATTCGTAATGTGACATATCTTAGAGTAAAATTCAGAAATTGACTCATCCTCATGCATAATCAGATTTTCAAATTGAGAATTTAATCTCATTAATTTAGATCTTTTAACAGATGCAGTTCCTTTATGTTTTACCTCAAATATGTCCCATGCTTCTTTGGCCACTTTACATCTAGAAATCTGTCCGAAGTTGTTTAAGTCTACTGCAATAAAGATTGCATTAACAGCCTTGGAGTTCCAACTGGATCATCGATATTCTTCATCAGACCATTCATCCTCTGGTTTTGGTTCGGTATTACCAAAAGCATTCAGCTTTGTTGGCGATGTCCATCCCTTAAGTACACTCGTTCCATACCCTGTCATCAAGAGACTTGATATACATCATCATTCTTACCTTACAATATGGATAATTACTGTCATCGAGAATAGGTGGTTGGGTTCCAGATCCTTCATTGCGAATAAACTCCATCCTTCCAGATCAATGTGATCGTTTTCTTCACTTGTCTATCAGTTAACCTACTCTGATACCAATTGAAAGTTCTGAAGATATGCAATTATAAATAACAACACAGTAAACTATAATATTTTTTACGTGGTTCGGTTATAAAAACCTACGTCCACGGACAGCTATAAAGCTGCAATTCACTATGTTCTTGTTTGTACAATCTTTAGGACCTTTTATAGTGCTGACTCACTCTCACACACTGACCTAATCTTTGACAAACAAAATCTTCGCAAAGATCCTAAACACTAATGACACTGCTCACTCTCTGTCATAGATAACTTAACAACACACTGTTAAGTTATACATAACACCCGATGTTTGACACAGAATTACATAAACACTCAACCCTCAAGTTATCCTAAGTGTCTACTAACTCACTCAGACTTAATCAACAACTCATGTATGATTTTAACTCTCATACATGAAACAAAGACATTCTTTTTGCGTTGAAGCTTTCTTCTATGAAATAATGGAATGCCGTGACCAACTCTCTCAAGAACAAACAAGTCTCCAATCTGCAAAAACTCAATCTGCCGACTTTGTCATAACTCCATATATATTGAGAGGTCTTGGTCAAAATCTTCCTAAAAATCCTGTAACTATCTCAATCAAAATCACATTAGGATAAACTAAAATAGGAAGTGTTTATAGTTAAACTCCTAAAGTAATTGAGACACATTAAATATCCTCCTATTTTGATTAGGATATAAGAAATATTATCCTGATCTATAAAGGTATTTATTGTGAATAAAATACTTTCTATAATAATTATCTAGAAACAGTAAAATAAGAACCAAAATACTTTTCTTATTTTTATCACAAGTTAACCAAAAACTTAACATGTGCATGGCACATATAAGAATTACGTTAACACCAACAAATACAACAAGATTTGAAAATCTAAGAAAGGCCTTAGGCATCTGTCAGTTATCTGAATAAACATTGCTTACTATTATGTTAATTATATCTACAATATCATAAATTTTCTTCTAATTTAGCATGTGTGAGCTGTAATATAAAAAGTGTGTGAATGATAAAATAATGGTTTAAAATGAAAAATACAAAGAGGGCTACCAATATATGATGTGTGAAAGCCATCATTGAGAGTAACCTCAGGATATCTAAGAAATATGTTGAGGTCACACACTCACATGAAAAGGACTACCTTTATATTGTGTGAAAGGTACTGTATTGATAATCCAATGCTATTAATTCATAATACGTCAAAATAAAATTTTTGACATCTCAAGTAATTGAAAATTAAATAGCTTTCATGAGAAAATAATAAACAGCTTTGAAATATGCTTTCTTATAATGATTCATATGATGTTTAGATATTGTTATTATGTTAAAATTAATTGTTTTCTGTTTTGTTTTTCATATCATACGATGCTCTTTGTGCCTACCTGAAATTTAACTTATCTTATGTGTCTATGTGTCAAAATGTTATGTCAGCTTTATTGAATTGAGGGAGAGAAACTTCAGTGGTGAGAATCCTAACTCTATTAGAATTCCTTATGTTAATGGAAATCAAATTTTGAATTCTTATTCATTAATGATATTTATTAAGTTGTTTTGGAAAGGGATTTTAAATTAAATTTTGTAGGAAACAAAAATATATTAAATCAGCCAAGTATGTCACAAAAATAGTTAGGGTTTCCTATTCATACTATACTCAATCAACAGTTTCGCCACTCTCTCTCGTCTTGTTTCTCCTTGCTCTAAGAAATTTTTGCAGACTTAAAACCCTAACAATAGCTACGACTTCGGATTCTTCAAAGACCAGCAGTTCCTCATCTTCTTAAACCAACTCTGGTTACAACAGTAGAGACAGTGTACATTCATCTCATTCACAACAACCTCATGCAAAGATCTCGATTGATCCTGCTATGAGTGAAGACGAGTTGATTCCAGTTAATAAGATGGAAGACAAGGTGAAACCGAAGTTTAACAAATTCCTCACAGCAGCTGTCGAGCAGAAATTCTTGAAGTATACTCCAAAAAGGAAGTTACAGATGGAAAGGCCAGTGAAGCTGATCGACTTCAACAACTATGGTTTGGCTGAGCTTCTTGAGCCTATATACTGGACTTGAACGGTAAACAACTTCCTACCCCCTATGAAGTCCTTAATTCAAGAGTTCTATGTCAATATCTCTACTTTCATTGATGATCCAAAAAGTTATCATTATCATAAAGTGTATTGTAGAGGAAAGTTTGTGAAATTCTCACCGAATTTCATAATCACATTCTTTGATATACCAATAGGTAGTTTGCACTCTTTGGATGAAAATTTTGATATGGTAGTCGTGATTAAGGAATTGATTAGTCGAGGAGACATAGATTGGAATTCGAGGGATGGAATTGAGCAACAATATCTCAAAAAGAAATATAGGGTGCTATATAAAATTGCACAATTTAACTGGTTTCCCTCATCACACCAAAACCAAGTCTGGGAAGATAGAGTGAAGTTTCTTTTTTCTGTTTAGGCACCAATAGACCTATTAATTTTGGTTTATTGGTTTATAGAATGATTTTTCAGATTGCTCCATATAAATGTGATTACCATTTGCTTGTTTTTCCTTATTTAATTTAAGGGATTTTAGCACAAAATGGTATCCCTATAAGCCCCAAAGAACACACTGAAATTCTGTCCAAGTCAATGACAAAAGGTTTTCTACATCGCTTGCATGATAAATCTGATCTACCTACACCTGAACCAAAACCAAGGAGAGTGGAAAAATCCCATGAGTAATATAGAAGAATAACTTGCTTTGATAAATTCTGTCTTGACTGATATTGTGCATGATTTTAAAGACATCAAAGCAAAATAGTCTGTTTTGGAGGCAAAGCTAGCACGACAATCTGGTGCTACAGAAGAACCACAGCCCATAGAAACTAAAAATGTGTTTCCTAGAAGTCTGCTGAGTACATGCCAGAGATTGATAGACCAAGCCTGAAGCAACTGAGCCAATACCTATAGAATATCAAGCTGAACAAACTGCTGTTGAGATAGATATAACCGTAGAAAAGAAGAAGAAGAAAAATAAATTCAAGATGACAGCAAAGGGAACTGAATTGAAGGTAAAGAAGAAGGTTAAAATGGTAAAGAAACCATCTGACAAGAGGAAGAAGAAAATTTATCAACAACTCCAACACTGAGAGATGAATCCTTGTTAGATGAACCAAAACAAGCAGAACCCAAGATGACATTGTCTTCACCAATTATTGAGGCAGAACCTCATGTTTCTGCAATCCCTAGAACAGAACATCATGACTCTCCACCATCAATACAGTCACCCCCACATGAAGCCACAACCACACCACATGCAGAACACACTCAGAAATCTCCTCCTATAGCAGACACAATTGCATCAACTACACCACTACCATCTAAACTTGCAGTAGAGTCACTGGTACCTTTACAATACCCTGCTGTTGAGTTACAGACAATAGAAACCAGTGTTGAATGCCTTGATAAGGAGATTCGTAAGTTGTGGCTGAAGGTACTACCACTTCCCCAGAGACTACTGAAGCACAGCCCGCTCCTATGCCCACTGAATAGCCTACACCCACTACTACTGGCAAACGGTACAAAATGAAGACTAACAGGTTCAAGAAACGCTCTGGCAGTTCTTCTTCCCCACCTATTCGTAAGTCTCCACGATTGTGTTAGCTTTAGCAACGTGGTCTGAAATCAAGGGGGTGAAGGAGTTTCTGATTTCTGATATAACTTGGTTTTTTCTATTTCATTTTCTATTTTGATACTACTAATTCTAATTTTGTTTGATATTTTGTTGCTTCTTCTTCTCAAGGGTAGTATGTAAGAAGTAAAGGGGAGTAAGGACTTTTTATGCTTTGTATGCATTCGAATTATTTTCTGCGCTGTGTTTTTAACTTATTTTTACTGTGCTTTGTGTTATTCTCTACCTATTTCATTTGATGAATATTATTGTTATTTGCTCTGATCACGATTTGGTTAAAGTGTTGTTTGTCATGTTTGTCAACTACACTTTGTGGTGTTTTGCAGGATATAAACATTCAGACCTTGTTCTGTTATGTGCTTTGTAACTTACTATTGTTATTTCCTTAAGCATAATATTTCTATTTAATATATCATGATTGCTTATAATTATGTCTAACTTATCTCTGTGTGATTTTCTTTGATCAGAAATAGTGTGGTATTTTCATCAAAAGTTGCTAAAAAGGGAGAGATTATTAGTACCAACATGTACTACACTTGCATGTGCCATGCACATGATGATTTTTGGACCAACTTATGATAAAACAGTAACATTATATTGTTTATTTATTCTACTGTTTCTAGAAGTATATTTTAGGAAGTATTTGATTCATAATAAAAATCCTTTTAGATTAGGATATTATTTCATGTATCCTAGTGAAAATAAGAGAATATTTATTTATGTCCTAATTCCTTTAGGAGTTATTTATATCACTTTCTATTATATTTGACTTTATCCTAATAAGAGTTTGATTAGGATTTTTACAAGATTTTAAGAAGATCTCCATCAGGCATATCAATATATATAACGTTATGTTTATATAACATATATGTTGATCGTGTGAGTTATGTCATGGCATTCCAAGAATTGAAAGGAGAGCTTTAACGCAAATTGAAATGCTTCACTAATTTGATTTTATGAGTGTTTTATTCATGTATGAGAGGTTGTGATCGTGTATGAATCTTTGATTAGGTCTGTCTGAGTTAGTATACACTTGAGAAAACTTGCGAGTTAAGTGATTATGTAATTCAGTGTCAGACATCGTGGTTATGATATACTTAACAGTGTGTTGTTAAGTTATCAGCAACAGAGAGTGAACAGTGTCACTAGAGTTTAAGATCTTGATGAGATTTTGTTTTACAAATATTAGGTCAGTGTTTGAGAGTGAGTCAGCATTGTAAACGATCCTAAAGATTGTATAAACAAGAACTTAGTGAATTACAGTTCTAAAGTTGTTCGTGGATGTAGGTTTTATAACTGAACCATATAAAATCTTCATGTGCCGATTTACATTATAATTTACTGTTATATTACTTATAACTACATACTTCCAGAACTTACAGATATTTAAGCAACTGGTCCTTACAATAATTTCTTTACCTCCTACACCATAACCCACAGATGAGGCCCATGACTTAGGTCCTCTTCCTTACTTATATTAATCTGTTCATGCTATCTCAATCTTGAATTTATTCCTATAGGCCTTCTTGGACTTCTTGATCAAAAATCGGTCATCAACACCATGTATGTATACAATATCGAGTTTTATATTTCAATGATTTTATCGATGCTTTTAGTTTTCACATTTTTTAGTTTAATTTACAAAAATTTTGGAATTTTAAATTTAAACCTCGAGAGCAAGAGCGGCTATTTACACAAAAAAGGAATTATCACCTATTAGTATAATCAAAATTAAAATAATTTTTACTTGAGCATCATTTTTTGTTACAAAAATACCTTATTTGGGTTTTTTGTTTTAAAAAAAAAAATATGTAAATCATCTTCCATTCTCCTTCAAATCCTAGTCTAAAGTTGAGAAAATCATATCTTAAAGAAAAAATCACTTAGGTAAGGTAATCATTTGATCGTTCAACGTTATATCTATACAACAATTTTCCATCATATAGGAAACTATTGAGATTTATGCATTAACATAGTGAGATAAATTAATAAGTCTCAAATCCAATGAAAATAGTGTAAAAGATTATTTTAGTAATAGAAAATCTTATTAAAAAATATTATTTGTAGAGAATTGATTAACCTAATGATGCGTTTACTAAGAGTCCCACTCCCTCCATACGTTACCTACACTAACAAGAACTCTAAAGCCACACAATTTTGAACTTGTTAAATGTGAAGTTTTATATCACAAAATTGCCTTTGTTTATGAGAAGGATTAAGTTGATTAAATTGGAGTAAAGTGGCAAATAAAAACATCTAAGTCCTAATGGTAGGAAAAATGGCAAAAAAAAAAAAAACAATTAAAGTGGTTTCACAATGTAGTTGTAGCGTTTAAGACTTTTGTCCCATGTCACAAAGGAGAGGCAAATGTCATGCCTTGCACGACATGCTCACGATATGTCACGCCCCGCGCGACTTACTCACGATTTTGCATCACGCTTGCACCAAAGCACACCAAGGATTGGGATTTTGGGGCAAGTATTATGGTGATTCGGGATCCTTATGTCGAGGAGAACTCGAAGGCGCAAATAATGGGCGCGACGTTCTAGAAGTTTCTAGAAAGTTTTGCAACATTCCAGAACATTCTGGAACGATCCGAAAGAATCCAGAAGGTATAAGATGCATACGGAAGACTCAAGAAGGCTTCGAAAGAGTCTGAACGGTGGCGGAAGATGATGGAAGGCTGCGGAAGATTTCAAAAGCTTGAAAAAATATCTTGAATCTAGGATGTTCTAGGGTTATCTAGTGTATGGTAGATTTGTGTAGTGTTATCTAGTAACTTGTGTATGTCTCTAGAATTACTTGGCCAACAAGTAAGCTTATAAATATCTAAAAGATGTCTAGAATAGGAATGTTCTAGGTACTTAGTTGGCCAATTGGGTAGTGAGATGTGGCACAATTGTGCTTGCCTATAAATAGGGGTAAACCCTCATTTGTACAGCGAATCATGTCAAGTAATGCTAATTCATGCTAGACTCAAGTGTTCAAGAGTCTTGCAAGCCTTGTAAACTATCTAGTGTATAGTGAATATTTCCTCACCCAAATCTCTCGTGTCATTGTTCTCTTTTCCTTGAACCTCTCTTTCAGCGGTTTAAGACTTACTTAAGTGCATTTTGAGTTGTGTTTGCGCCTTAGGCCGCACGGTCTCCGCTTGTAAAACAATAAGGCCGTGACAGTTGGTATCAAAGCTGAGGTTTGGCCGAGGTTTAGTTGAGATTCATTGTGTGGGGTGTTGAGAACAAGTTTAGGTAGACACGATGACAGAGATTCCAATCGTGAGTGAGGAAATTAGGGGACATGGGGAAGCTCCTACTAGAGGGAAAAAGACTGGTGGCCAAGAAAAGTGTTGTGACGTGATGAGCGCTATGGAGACCTGGATGGTCAGGGTAGAGCTAGCCATGGCCGATACGAGGGAAAGGCTAGATAGGCTAGAGCAAGGCGTGAAACAAGACATAGAAGAGCTCAATGGCAAGGTGGAAAGCCAAGGTAATGAGCTCAAGGAATTCATGTGAAGTTTTGAGGCCACCACCGAAGCGCTACATCAGGAGGTTCATGCTTTCCAAGCAAGGGTGCTGAAAGTCTTGGCCAGGGTCCAAACTCAGGTAGAAGAACTGAGTAAGGTATTAGATGAGACGAAGGCTGAGGTAGCCACACTCAAGAGGTCAGTAGCGAGTGGCGCTGCGCTAGCGTCATCCATACTTGCTATCCCAAGGATAGAGGCACCCAAACCTAAAGAGTATAGTGGCAAACAATATGCCAAGGAGTTAGATAACTTCATTTGGCATATGGAGAGGTATTTCGACGCGCTGGGGATCCTTGATAAGAGCACCAAGGTAAACACCGCAACCTTTTATCTCACGGATCTTGAGGCTAGTTAGTGGCGTCGAAAATAGGAGAGGTTAAGAATGGCATGTGCGTCATAGACACATGGGCGGATCTATAAAACAAGTTGAAAAGCAAATTTTATCCGGAGAACGTGTCATTTGACACGAGGAAGCGAATGAAGGAGTTGAGGCATACGCGCTCAATTTGCAAATATGTGGAGGAATTTTCTAGGTTGATACTCCAAATCAATAACATCAGTGAGGCAGATCTTCTCTTCAACTTCATGGACAGCTTAAAACTATGGGCATACCAAGAGTTGCAAAGGAGGGGAGTGAAGGACGTCGCTACTTCACTCACCGTTGCGGAGACACTTGTCGACTACCATAGAGGTGAGTCTTCGAGACACATTGAAACTCCCTACGATCGTGATAGTAGTGAAGAGGAGTATAGATCTCCGCGTAATCAACGTTCCTATAATGGTAGAGATAAGAGATATGATGACCATCATAGGAGAAACAATAAGAAGGAGATGTCACCCCACTTAAAGTGTTTCTTATACGATGGTCCACATTGGGCACGAGATTGCCCAAAGAGGCACGCATTGAGTGCTATGCTCCAGGAACGTGAGGACACACCGAAGCCAGCATGTATGAGTGCTTTGCAAGTCCTCAATTCCTTGACGCAAACCTCCGCACCTCCCAAGCCACTAGACTGATCATTGATGCACTTAGAGGCACGCATCAATGGCAAGACCACTAGGGTGATGGTCGATACGGGTGCCACGCATAACTTAATTCATACAAGCGAGGCCAAGAGGTTAGGCCCATGACTTGAGAAGGGGTGAGCACGGATCATGGTGACAAATGCTAAAGCCATACCCCTGATGGAGTTGCTCGTGGAGTTGAGCTGCACATAGGTCCTTGGAAAGATAAGGTCGATCTCTCCACAGCTCCTTTGGACACCTCGGATGTGGTGTTAGGCATGGACTTTTTGAGGCATTATGATGTGATGATATGGCCTCGATACAATGCGGTTTGCATGTCAAAGGGTGGTCCATGCATGCTTTCCACCATAGCCGTGCCAAGCTTCGACACTATGCATCTAGGGGTGATGCAATTAAAAGAGGATGATAAATGAGTGCGCGTAGAGGAAGGCTACACAAAGGGAGGCAAGATGGTGAATGGGGTCGCCAAATACATAGGAACACAGGTGAAGGTAGCCACCGGGCAGCACAAGCGCCCAAAGGGGAAGCTGCGACATGGAAGGAAGACCACTCACTTGCAAACTTTGGTGCATTCTCGAAGATGCAACGAGGGCGTAGCGCAATCGGGTGACGGAGGATGTCACGCCCCACGCAACATACTCACGATTTTACGCCAAGCTTGCACCGAAGCACACCAAGGATTGGGATTTTGAGACAAGTATTATGGTGATTCAGGATCCTCGTGCCATGGGAAACTCGAAGGCACAAAGAATGGGCACGATGTTCTAGAAGTTTCTAGAAGGTTCTGCAACGTTCCAAAACATTCCGGAAAGATCCGAAAGTATCCGAAAGGTATGAGATGCATGCGAAAGACTTAAGAAGGCTTCAGAAGAGTCTAGAAGGTGGCAGAAGCTTGGGAACATATCTTGAGTCTATGATGTTCTATGGATATCTAAGGTCATCTAATGTATGGTAGAGTTGTGTAGTTTTATCTAACAACTTATGGATGTCTCTAGAATTATTTGGCCAACAAGTAAACTTATAAAGTGTCTAGAATAGGAATGTTCTAGGTACTTGGTTGGCCATTTGGATAGTAAGATGTGACACAATGTTAGAATAGGAGGTGCTTGCCTATAAATAGGGGTGAACCATCATTTGTAAAGCGAGTCATGTCAAGTAATGCTAATTCATGCTAGACTCAAGTGTTCAAGAGTCTTACAAGCCTTGTAAATTATCTAATGTTTAGTGAATATTTCTTCACCCAAATCTCTCATGTCATTGTTTTCTTTCGCTTAAATCTCTCTTTCAGCGGTTTAAGACTTACTTGGGTGCACTTTGGGTTGTGTTTGCGCCTAAGACCGCACGATCTCCGCTTGTAAAACAATAAGGCCATGACACAAAGCAGCAATAACCTGATCCTTATATAACAAGCACTTTCCCAAAGGTGACAGTCACGAAGCCCTGCAGTGGGCACAAAGCGAACTATTCTTTCGAATACCGTGTGCCCGCCACTCATAGCAGCAAATGCCTATTTGCAGAGGGCATTTCTGGAATGCCCCCTATCCAATTCAGTTCAATAACTCCTTGTTCACAATTTGTTTAAAATTTGCCACATTGTATGTGGATTTGTATATTTGGTTACATTTGTCATTAACTATAGAGGACTACTTGATGTAAGCAAGACAAGAAAATTTGAAATGTTTCAAATGAACATTTGCCTAAAACAGGTTTTCAGAAGACTAACTACAACGTATCAAGTAATCTGGTGTTGTATCCGTAGCAAGTATTTCCGGAAACTTGGACTCGAATTTCAGGGAAAAAAATGAGCATATATAGCTACTGAAAAATTGTATCAATAAATGGTTGTGCTTGGAAGTCATTAAGACACTTATGGCAGCAAATTGATCATTGAACTATGCTTTCTTCTGTTCTCTCTAATATGAAGATATTGCCTTTGTCATCTCTCCCTATCCTTAGTGTATCATCGACGAATCTGTGGGGCAAAATCAAGGAATTGAACAAGCATGTCCTGCTTTTGAGTATCAAGCTTTGAGAAGCAATTTGGATACTTGAATCAAGACGTTATAGAAATTAAAAGGGTTTATAAAGGATACGGTATCTCTAGCCAACCCTCTGGATTGAAGATGCCAAGCAGAATATCGTAGTTTTTCCGGAACATGTTCATCAACTGTTGTTTTCAAGACAAGGAAATAAACATACTCTTTAGTTAGAAGAGCCAAAGAGAGTTGCAACGCTAGTATGCTATCCACTTATCTATACATACATAGACGCATACATATATCAGACAATGGAACAGCAGTTGTGTAAATTGGTTGTTCTCAAGTACATTACCTGATCAGGAGTAATTGTTGAGTTGTCATAGTTTATGTGAACTCTCTGCAGATTCAAGACAAAAGCAGTTCAATTTCGGCCCAATTTTTATAGCTTTTGCGACAGAGAAAGGTAGAAAAGGTAACCAAAAGGTATTGGAACTTTAACTGATTTGGTTGAAATCTTGAAAGAAGCTTCAATAGTCAGCTGCCCATTCAACATATTGAGTCCCCTCACATTGAACTTGATCACATTAACTGCTTTACCCTCCATTTTTGCATCACCAAACATCAAAATTAATAAGTCAAGTATTAAAAATGTTATCAAACCCTCCACATGAATAACAAGATTACCTGTGTCATGTCAGTCAATTCTGCTATTATATCAAAATCAAAAGTAAGTTCATGACTTTTTACTGGTATAAAGTAACCAATATCAGAATCTATGTGTTGTAATTCAACTATTACAAAAAATTAAGTAATAAAGGGGAAGCAATCAACTTTACTAAAAAGAGAAATGGTATAGTCCAATCATGTAAGAATTGGCATACCTTAGCAACATCAATGGTCTGGAAAAAATCTCCCAAGGTGATGAAATCTCTTAGCCCTAGCTTTGTTCTTTTGGACCCCAAGATTGTAATTGTACTGTAAACAAGCTTCCAGCATCCACCCACCTATACCAATTATAGAAATATAACTGAAACTCCCAAGTTAGGTACCTTCCACAAATCACTTGAAATTGAACATTTACCTTTTCTAGATTCGAAGTAGGATCTGGAGTTGGATTGTGAGATTCTAACAGCTCCACTAAACTCTTAATCTCAGACTTTTTCCCAGATGGTACTCCAAAAATTCCTCTATTGATTCCTTTAACATAACAGATGCAGCTACTTTCAGTATTGTTAACCTTGACCATATATGCTCACAAACTACAGCTGTAGTGCATGAATAAAAGACTAAATTTGAAGTGGGCATACCGTGCAAAGCTCTGTAAAGGTCTGTTTTGATCTGGGTGAGTGTCCTTTCTGATGGTTCTTCCGTCTCCTTGTCTTCTCCAACTAAGCCAGAGCTCTGCTCAGCAACTTTGGCACTGTAAATGGATCTCAGTGCTTTGGTCTTACTCCAAATATGTGTGGCTGAGATAAATCTTTGAGTTCTTATCACTTTTGTTGTTGTGCTAGGTGGAGGAACCCCTAACTGGTGAGCTGGACTTGGTGGTTGGACAAGCTTAGTGGCCATGAAACCAATCACAACACAAGTAGTAGGCTACACAAACACAACAAGTTTACACAAATTAAAGTCTAAGCTCGTCAGGGTCATGACCAGTAAGGAAGTGTAAGGAAGCTCTCTCTCTCTCTCTCTCTCTCTCTTACAGGATCTCGAAATGGTAGCTCTAATCAGGATTTGTCTATGTTCATCTTGTTTTTCTAGTTGGTACATATAGGTAACTTTTTCTTATTTATTTGATTCGTTGGACACGTGTGCACCCTTAGATTTGGATGAAGTTCCTGGTTGGTTGAAAAGGTAAGCTTGTGTCATGTCCTTTCCCTTTTAAAGAATTTAAAATGTGCAACAAACTATGGATAGGCTTCAGTGCAATTACATGTGGTTGGGAGTTCCCATGCATTCAAAGAGAGATTACATGTGCACCTTATCACATTGATATTTCATATAATTTAATGGACGTAATAATATAATTTATAAAAGATTGAATTGATAATACTAAATATAAATTGATGATAGATGTACTACTCCACGCTGTAATTAGACACTGTCGGCAACATATAATTATAATTGTTCTAACACCTTTACCTCTCAAACAAGGCATTTCAGCGGTCAGTGTTACATATGTAACATTCATTATCTCTTTAATAAAGGAATTTAAGAATCAATAATACAAATGTAACATTTCACAAAAGAAATCAGCTTTAAGTAACATTATCCAAATTCAAAAAGAAAGAATTCTGCAAGTAAAGCTCCACTAAGCCAAAGTTCAACACATTGAACACAACACTGAGGATGCAGGAATGCTTTGTGAGCAATTTTTAAGTAATAATGCAAGGCTATTAATTTGATTTTAGAGCATTTCGATTTGGAGAAGAAAAAGAAGGATAAATTGTCAACTAAAAAGTGTTTGCTTAAAAGTTACATCAGGCTTGTCCTAGTGTCTCAACTATTGAAAAAGCAACTTTTTAAGCAGCAGCAGGATTAGATTTCTCAGCCTCTTCTTGTCGCTTCCATTGCTCTGGGGTCAAAGCTTTCTTTACAGAAAGAGCATGGATTTGCTTCATCTCCTCTTCCAAAGCAGCATTCACCAGACGATGCCTTTCCAGCAGCCTCTTCCCTTCAAATTGTTCTGATACAATTTCAACTGCAAAACTTGCGCCACACCTGACCACCGCAAAAACTTCATTCAAGAGATATAATAAACAGCAAGGAAAATGAAGGCACATTTTTTTTTTTTTAAAGTGCTGGAACTCAAGACTAAATCTATTTCTGCAAGAAGAAACTCACCCTCCAGATGTATCAATCACTTCCTGAAACACCACAGTCGAAGAATTAATTATTAATCGAAGGAAAGCCACCTTAGCATATACTTGTATATTATAATTGAATAAGAAAACATTCAATATAAAACCTTGGAATGCAAAAAAGACTAACAAGTGCAGTGCAATTGAAACTGAGCCTGAAACAGACAATTTGGCTCAGCATAACAAATGCTGAACATGGACTAGCTCAATAATGAATCGATCCAAGCCATAGCTCAATACAGGGCTCAAAAATAGACAAACCGAGCCAAACTCGGATTATAGTACACTCCCGGAACTGACCAAGTTGTAATGACATAAGTTAGAAGATTTCGGCACAAAGACAACATTCAAGAGGGAGCTACTTTAAGGGGTTGTAAAACTGAGCAATGGATATCAATGATCATTATAACAGTGCCAAGGAACATCTCATTCAACAAGCTTTGCAACAAATTCCAGAACAATTCAACAAGACGAAGCTGCCCAGGTAAATCTTTCAAAGAAGAGGATCAAATACCCAACAGAAGTTTGAATAGAAAAGCAGTATCATCATTTCCCCATTGACGATTCAAAGCTTTCCAATAAATTAAAGCCCATGAATCACCATCCTCATAATAACCAATGTACAGAGTATAGCACAAATTGAAATTTCAAATCTTTATTCACAAGACTAACTATTTTGGTGCGTCAAATTAAGAATCATAACCCCCAAAATCAAACAATTAATAAATAAAACATATGTAATCTTGCCTCCTTGAGACAGAATATCAAAACAAACTCAAAGCCAATCAAAAACAAGAAAAAAATAATTAAAAAAACCCAGATCGTAAAATTTGATATGGAAGAACTTACAAGATATGAAGGGTTGAGTTTCGAAGTCAAAGTAGATTCAAGTTGCTCTTTTGTCACCCCCATCTCTCTCTGACTCTGACTGACTCTTTTTTCTGAACTCTAGACTCTCTGTTGCCCATGTGGGTTTCTATTAAACTGCCTTTAAAAATTGAATATTCCATTTGAGTGGGCCTTATCAAAGCCCATCGACTCTTGGACTGCGCGGCCCAATAGAATATTCCCAAGCTTTATTCTTTAATAGAAATACCAATATTGTGAGAAAATTATTCGTATCAAGGGTTAAAAAAACAAAGATAACTCAAAAGATTATCCTTTAGATATTTTTGGATTTAATTCACTCTTATCTCCAAACCCAAAAACTATTATATAGATATTTAGAACAAGAGGGTGATATATAAAATTTAATGTAGATAAAATAAACATGATCTTCACATTAGACAAAATGAAAATGCTTTTAATCATTACAAAATATTTAATTTAATTTCAATAGTTCAAATCATGACCTTCACATTTTTTGAAATGTATAAAAGATGATAGACGTGCATATTAATTCAATAATATCTAGTTTAAGTTCCTTTCCGATTGAAAAAAAAAATAAAGGAAAATAGGTGGATTTTATATAACAATCACATTAACAAAAAAGGGCAATTTGGTTTTATTTTTAGGTAATTAACTTTTATTTTTTCATTGATTAAAATTAATAAAATATTTATAGAATAATATAAATAATAAATGATATGACGTGCCACTTAATCCATCTGAGAAAAATGGGATTTACACCGCGTCTCCAAACGCTAAGAATCAAACTCTTGAAATCATGTTCAATATCGAACGGTATATAATCGAGCATGCACACGAAAAGAATGTACATTGATAAGCAGAGAATCGAAACCCAATTATTATCAAAACTTGCTCTCCAATGAAAATAAGAAAGCTCTAACCTCATCCTTCACATTCACCTGGCTGGCTTCTGCGCTTCATCTCTACACTTCTGCGTCTCGCTCTCCGCCTCACCAATCTCTCTCTCCCTCCCTTAACTCAACGAGACTGCCAAAGCGACACCGTTTCAGGTTCCGTTTCATTCTTTGGCTCTCACTCTGACCTAATTTTTCATTTTTCTTTTCAAAATTATCAGTTGTTTTGATTCTTTAGCATTGAAGTTCATAGCTTATTGTTGAGTATTGTGTTTTTGATTTATTTGTTTTAATTATTTTTCAAAATATTTCTGTTTTATTTATTTTTTTATTTTTTTATTTCTGTTTTGCTTTTGGTATTTTTTTGTTATTTCTTGACAAAAGGATTTTTTTTTTTGATACAAAACTAAACCCTAGTTTACGCTAAAAATTTACAGTTTCCTTTATTTTTTGTCATTGTCGTTCAATTTAATGCTTTATTTAGTTGATACTTCCGTTTAGTTGGGAGTTGGAGTCTGAGTTGGTTTAGTCTTGCCTGGGAATGTTTATTACTAATCTGTATTACATAGAGATTAACTGTGGCAAGAAGTGATTTTTGGTCGAAAATTTGTCTAAAGTAGTAAAAAGTTTGACGCCCACGATGTTTGGTTGGGCGCACAGTCGTCGGTTTGAGTCTGGGCTGCTGGATTACGCTCTGTTGTCTCCCGGGACATGGCAGTAGGGCGTGCCGTTGGATTAGTCAGGGAGTGCCCAAGCGGAAGACCCACTGTTATAAAAAGAAAAAGAAATAGTGAAAAGTTTGAATTTGGAGTTCAAATTTTGTTGCAATTTCATGTCCTTTAAAAATGCAGTGATTTCTAATATCGTATCCTTGTAATGTACATTATTATCATAAATGTGCGACAGCTGCTCTTGTGCTGTTGTTAGGCACTTGGCTGTAGTTAGTTATTTTGAAGCTATTGGTATATCATTTTTCCATTGCATTAGTAAGTAAAGCTTATAAAAATATATGCAAAGTAGCTGAGTACTTTAAAAGTGCATTATATGCCAATGTGTAATTGTTAAGTGAAAAATACTGATGAACTTCTCACATGCCCGAGCTATTGTGGGAGGGCAGTTGTTAGCTAGTTATTTTGTGTTAGGGTCGCTGGTACAAAGATACAGCTTTATAGATACTAATTTATAGAGATTTTCCTCAAGCCTATTTCTTACACGGCGACCCCAGTTCTATCATTAATCTCTTCTTATAGTAATGCATATCTTTTTGTTTTTTGTTTTTAATTATTGCTATTATTAAAAGGCTTTTGTTAGGAGTTAAAAAATTCCTAAAATTTTTTTTCTTCAGGTTGTGAAAGGACATTCAGATCATCCTGTTCTGGTCCTTTCCCTCGCTGAACGTATTTGATGGCCATTATACCTTGTGGAAGTACATGTGTTGCTCAATGGGGTATTCGCCCACAGTTAATGCTAAGATCCTATATTCCAAGCAGGGTATCAACATCGCAACCAAGGTGAGCTTTTCTACTTAACTT
Organism: Boswellia sacra; assembly: GCA_013180625.2. Taxonomy (NCBI): domain Eukaryota; kingdom Viridiplantae; phylum Streptophyta; class Magnoliopsida; order Sapindales; family Burseraceae; genus Boswellia; species Boswellia sacra. Next base: position 18,520 of record SNVD02013999.1, on the reverse strand, counting down.
ATCTACTCTCAAATGTGGAATAATTGGTTTCGTTACTTTGGCCTCAAGAATTTGCTTCTGGAGTTCGAAATAGTTGATACTGTGTACCATCTTTGAAGCTTTGTGATTCAGCCATTGGGAGTTTTTTTATAGGAGGCAGCATTTTCTGTTGCTATACGTTTTACAAAGCGAATATTTTTGTGCTTGGATTGAGTATCATAAAAGAAAAATGTTGGCTCTTATTAATTAAGAATGCATTCAATGTCGTTCTGAGGCAGTCTTCAATAGATGTCCTTTATGTAGAATGTGTCATCTGCATGTATTTTGAACCATGTTGAACTCCCGTAAATCAATTTATCTGTATATAGATTTACTTTCCAAATTTAAGAACTTGCATGAGAATTGTATTATACAGTATTGCTTTAAAAATGAACTTTTACCGTCACATCTGTTCATTATATTTCTCAAAGTCACCCTTGATGTAGATTAGGTTAGGCAAGACGGGTGGGATGTGAAGGCAGGCCATACCACAGTTAGAGTACAGGAGTAAAATAAAAGCTACTATAGACAGAGTATAGTAAAAGAATATCTCAAGTTAATCATGAATGATGGTCTCCTGTAAAATAAATAAAAAATAAACAGTGGTATCCTGGTCACGGCAGACTTGTTTTAGCTAATTTTCCCAAAGTAGAAGCAATCAAGATTCGAAATTGTCTTTTATTCCAAGCCATAACTTGGCAATGAAGTCCTTCCAGGGAACAATTCATCAAAATACATTCCCACTATGAGGTCTTCCATGGAAGATGGAAGATGTTTACCGTCCAAGGCTCTACAAAATTAGTCATCTAAAAAGCACAATGTGATTTATGTGTCCTTGCCATCCATAGATGGCATCGCTAAGTGTCTTCTTTATGAAAAATGATCATTATTAATACGTGAAAGTTTGAGGCTACCTTTGCAATTTTACCATCAACTAGAAATTCCTATTTACTCAAAGGAGGAAATTTTTGAAGTAATAAATGATGTTAATTTGTCATTTAATAAAGTGAACATTGAATGATCTTTTCCTTGGAGCAGGTTTGCAAGAGCTTAGCAAAGGGCTTACTAATTGAACTACTAATGTGGTGACAGAACCAGAGAACCTTAGGAATCATGAGACTTTAAGTCATAATTATGTTTTGCTGAATAGAAAAAGAAAGAGTAAGACGAATTAGAGATCATATTTTTATGATGCCGTATCGTGTATTCTCATTATTTTAAGGACCATGATGTCTGCAGGACATATTTGCGTAGCATATCTATAAACCTCTTTGAGCTGAATGTATTACTGACTAATTCCAGTCCCCTTTTTATGGACTGTTTGCAGGAGAGATTATACAGTGCTCATCTCTTATGGACAAATAGACAGTGAGAATGGCTATTCAATTGTAATTTCCTTTCAAGTTTAATGTCAATATCTAATCACACAGTTTACCAAAAGACATTTAGATCTTTAATAACTTAAGAGGGTCTTCTTCATTATGTTGTAACTTAGATGCTGTAGTTGCCAATTTCAAGTCTGTTAAAAAAGAAAAACATATGATTTGCACCTTTATATTTTTGAGATCCATTTCTTCAACCACAGCAGATCAAGGGTAATCAAATGAGTGTTTGATTGTAAATGAATGGTAATAGTACAGCTGATTAGTGTATTGTTGGAATTTTAATAATTGAAGCAGATGTAGTTGATTGTTTTTATTACTTAGGTAAAAAATTAAGGGACCCTTTTATTCACTGATAGTATGCTTAAATCATGTTTTGGTTAAGCCTGGGTTTTGTTTCTATGATTGGCTTGTGAGGTCAAAATCAAAAAGATTTTTTGATATTGTTTTTCGATTTTATTGTCTTTGCTGGGCTCTATTTCTTCTCTTTGTAAGGATTTTTATTTTTTAATATGTGATTGTATATATCCTTTTACATGAGAACATTTCCATCCTCTTTTCAGTAAACTTATGTGTTAAAAAGATGAATGATGAAATTATAATCTATACTCAGAAAAATATGGGTTTAGGTGGTGGATTGTTGAAAATGCAGTTTCTTGGTTGACATCAAATGTTTGTAACATAAGTTTTTTAACTGTCTCTCACTACTGTATATGTATGTGATGCATATTAACTCCTGGAATGAGGTCCCTATGCATGATTAGTTAGATTTTCTGTTTTTATACTTGTCAGTTGCATAAGTGTGCTTGTTACAGGTAGTCAGCTGCACGTATGATATAATTGCACATATATTTGTGAACAAGATGAGGGTTTCTCTCTTTGAGAAGCTTGTTGCAATGCGATTTAGATTTAAATTTTTGGTTGTGGAAGGGAATTGCTTGTCTTTATCTGGCAGCTTTTTGAAGCATGACATATCAATGCATTATTTGATACTGACAATCTTCTGATTTAGTGTTGTTAAGGGTATTTAATTTATATCTTACTATTTTGCAGTGTCACAGCCAGGCTAAGCTGTCTGGCGGCTCCAAGTTCAAGCTTTTTTTCAAGTGATTCCTTCTCTTTGTTATCTTATGTGGGGCCATCTCAAACATCACATCGTCGAAGGGGAGCACGATTTGTCGTTAGAGCTGATGCTGTGAGTATGAGCTTGAGTATTCTTTTGGGACACTCGAGTCTCTACTTGTCATTTTGTTAATTTATACTTTCTCAGTGTCTTTAAATGCATTTTTGACATAATGATTTAATTCTTTAATTATGCTTATTATACTAATATTTTCTTAAATGCAGGATTACTATTCTGTGCTTGGGGTGTCAAAAAATGCCAGTAAATCTGAAATTAAAAGTGGTATGCAGTACTTTCCCCCCTAAATTTTCCTATACATTCATTTTATGTTATCTTTCATTGTTTCCATATTCTCACTCACTCTCTTTTTTAAAAAAAAAAATATATCTACTTCTATTTACCTGAAAGAGTTGGGCCAGTTGGCCTAATGATGATGAAGTCATTTGGTCTTATTGTCTAAGAAACATTAAATCCAAGTTTGGACTTCCATTTGTAGCAATTCCCTGGGTGATGCCCATGGGCTACAACTAGAGGTTTACCTAATCTTTGTGGAGGGGCGGTTTCATGGTTCTTGTGGTCTTAAACCACAGTTATTTAAATAAATAAGAAGTGACAAAGGCTATTGGATTTTCTAAATGCAAGGCCTAAAGAGCTAGGAAGAATTTCATTTTTGTTAACCATGCAAATTCTTCTAAATTATGTTAGTACATTTTTTATCTTTTCTTTGCATTATTTTCGTAATGGTTTTGTCCATCATGTTTAGTTTCTTTTTGGTGTATTTTGTTTTGCCTGTACATGCAATATGCTTGTATGTATTTTTTTTTTGAATATTGTTGCTTTCAAAAAAGAAGGAAAACCTTTTTTTTAAAAAAAAAAAAAAGAAAAAAAGAAGCAATGTTATAGACATGATGTGTTATGCATCGGGTTTTCGGAGCTTAATAAAAACCATAAATTAAAGAATTGAGCATTAGGGAACTCTGTATTGACTTCTTTTCTCAATATAATATTCTAGTTACTTATCCAAAATATAAATAAATAACTAAAGATGGAGTCTGATGGCTGATACTGGGACTAAGTCATTATGTTCTCAATGCAACATGATAATGACCATTGTTTGAGGATTATGATTATAGGATATATTAAGTTGATAGTGACAAACTAAGCTCTGTAAGAGAACAACGAGACCGTTCTTAATGTTTTTGTGGCTATGATTATTTAGTTTTCAGTTTATGCAAGTCATTAAGAAACAACCACAATTGTTAGTTTCATATTTCGGGAAATAATTTTAGATTTTGCTGTAATTTCTCCATAATATTTCCTCTGATGATTTTAGATTTATAAGAGGAAAAGCCATGGAATCTCATTATGATTTTTTTTCCCTCCTTTAGTTAACTGGTTCAATATAAAATACAGATTTATTGAGTTCTGGGTGCCGCGGTTTTTCAGCTTGATGGAAGCTTGAAAATTTTTTTGGGGGCTGGGCTAATAATATCTTTTTTTTGTTTTTGCCTAAAAGAAAAAGAAGAAAAAAAAAAAGATTTAGGAGAGGGACGTTTATGATTAAATTAGTGAAGAGGATACCTTTTTTATTGTTTGAATTTATTTTAGTGCATATGCTACCTGATGCCAGCTATTACTTTTCACAGTTGTACTTTTCCTTTGTGTGTGAGCTACCAAAGTACATTGTTGGACTGTTTCAGTATTGCCTGTTATGATTCTTCGGTAAATACTGTTTACCTTTTTTTTGCACTGTCATTTTGCAGCATATCGGAAGCTTGCAAGGAGTTATCACCCTGATGTGAACAAGTAAGTTCCCATGTAAATAGGCATGCCTTCCCAGTAGTTCTTTCTCCAACTCTTTTTTATTTTATTTTATTATTATTTCTTTCTTTTCTGGTTACAGAGTCAATGAAATTTTAGCTGAGTCTTTTTTCCTAGTCACATTGTCTTTATAATTCGAGATTTGATTAATGTTGCTAATTTTTGGAATTTATCTCCTATGTGGCAGAGATCCTGGTGCAGAGCAGAAATTCAAGGAAATAAGTAATGCATATGAGGTAAAAAGTTCAATGTGGTTATTTTGGTTTATGATTTATGATTGAGCCATGGATAATGGCAAGTGTATTTGATTCTCAAGCAATATATCTGTTCTAAAACAGGTCTTGTCAGATGATGAGAAACGATCCTTGTATGATAGGTATGGAGAGGCTGGACTTAAAGGCGCTGGTATGGGTACGGGGGTAAGTTAATTTCTTTCAATGCTGAATGATATTATTGATTCTATAATATATTGTTTCGTCAAATGCTCTCAAAACCTATTTCTTATGGTAGGAATTTACTCTACTGTTGCAGGATTTCAGCAATCCTTTCGATTTGTTTGAGTCACTATTTGAGGGCATGGGTGGTATGGGCGGGATGGGTGGCATGGGGGGCATGGGAGGCAGATCCTCCAGGAGCAGAGCAGTTGATGGACAAGATGAATACTACAGTCTTGTCATAAACTTTAAGGAAGCAGTTTTTGGAGTTGAAAAAGAGATTGAGATAACACGTCTTGAAACCTGTGCGACTTGCGATGGCTCAGGTGCAAAACCAGGGACAAAACCATCTAAATGTACTACCTGTGGTGGGCAAGGCCAAGTTGTCTCATCAGCAAGGACACCTTTGGGTGTCTTCCAGCAGGTGATGACCTGCTCTACTTGCGGTGGAACTGGGGAAGTGTTTACCCCTTGCAACACATGTTCTGGGGATGGACGTGTGAGAAGAACAAAGCGTATCAGTCTAAAAGTTCCAGCGGGTGTGGACTCTGGTAGCCGTTTAAGGGTCCGAGGTGAAGGGAGTGCTGGAAGGAGAGGCGGGTCTCCTGGTGATCTCTTTGTTGTCATTGAGGTTATCCCAGACCCTGTACTAAAGCGTGATGACACCAACATTTTATACACCTGCAAAGTCTCATACATCGATGCAATTTTGGGCACCACAATCAAGGTTCCAACAGTAGATGGCATGGTTGATTTGAAGATCCCAGCTGGGACGCAGCCGAACAGCACGCTTGTACTGGCAAGGAAAGGGGTTCCTGTACTAAATAAAAGCAACATGAGAGGAGATCAGTTGGTACGCGTGCAAGTTGAAATTCCGAAGAGATTGAGTAGTGAAGAGAGGAAACTTATCGAGGAGCTCGCTGATCTAAGCAAAGGAAAGACAGCAAGCAGGAGATAGTTTCCTGAGCCTTCTTCAATGATTATCTTTATCTTGCAACCGTGAAGATGATAGTAGTCGATTTCTGGATGCTCCTCTTGAGAGCCATAGTGCCTGTTAAGGAGAATTTGGTTGTCCTCAATCTGTTGAGCTTGGGTGTGGAAGGATAAGCGGGTGTCTCTAGTAGTAGGTAAAAGATATGTTTTGATACTTCTTATCTCATGAAAAGGAGATTTATCCTTGGGGAAATTAGAAGGTGAAATGGTAGATACATCCCTCTCTAATTTTGTTTTTGTACTTTACAGAAAAAATTTTTTCTGTTAATTAATATTTTTTTGGACTTGGGGTTTATTTTTGTGTACAATTATTTCTGTATCTTTTATTATTTCATCGTCGATGATTCCTGCCTTATTATTCCCATTTTTACGGATGTTCTTGCGGCCAAGCTACAGAAATGCTTTTTGTGCAGATCAAGCAACTATTTTGACATGACATTTTAGGCTTTATGAACTTGACATTAGAGCACTATAAATTTAAGGGAAAAAAACAATTAAATTGTCAACTGAAAAGCGTTTGAACTTGTCACTTTTAAGGAGTTTAAGCAGGTTGATTAAAAATGTGGCAATCAAAGCTTTGTATGCTATAGTTACAACACGCTTATGCTAATGTCTGAAGTATAGAAAAAACATCTGTTTTTTAAGCGGCAGGAGTAGATTTCTCAGCCTCTTGTTGTTGCTTCCATTGCTCTGGGGTCAAAGATTTCTTTATAGAGAGAGCATGGATTTGCTTTATCTCCTCTTCCAGAGCAGCATTCACCAGCCGATGCCTCTCCAGCAGCCTCTTACCTTCAAATTGTTCCGATACAATCTCAATGGCGAAACTTGCGCCGCACCTGACCATCATATAAAGTTTGTTCAAGACGCAAACACCAAAGGCAGAGAAGCTTAAAGAAAGTGTAAGACCCCAGACTAAAATTATTTTGCAAGAGGAAACTTACCCTCCAGATGTATCAATCACTTCCTGAAACACAAGAGTTGAAGAATCAAAAAAAAAAAAGGTCAGGTTAGCATATACTTATAATGTCATATGTGAAAAAGAAAATATTTAATAGAAAATTAACAATGCACATGGCACTAACAAGTGTGGTGCAATTGAACACAGTTTCACTCAGCAGAACAAATGCTCATTTTAAACTTGTTCAATTAATTAATCAATTCAAGGCATATACCAATACAATGCTCCAAATTGACAAACCAAGCCAAAACCCAGATTACAGCAACACTGCATGCAGAAGCAATAGCAACAGCGTAACAGCAGTTCATTAACTCCAAGAATTCAAGTAATTGTAAGGCAAAGCAACTCACACCAATTATACATTATCCTAACAATGTCAAAACAACGTATCGTACAACAAGCTAGGAAACAAATTATTTCAGGTTCATGGATTCTCTAGCCAATTAGTGAAAATGACATGCAATGTATTGGCCATGATAATTCAACAAGAGAATACTACCCACATCAATGTTTGAAACAATAAGGTTGGATGATACCCTCCAGAAATTTTAACAACGTTTAATGCAACCATCACCGTTGGCGATTTCAAAGGCCTCCAACAAAGCAAAGCCTATGAATGAGACCATCCCCATACCAAAAACAGATAACAAGTCTAAACCAAAATGGAGAACAGAGAACAACATAAGCACAAATTGAAATAGATTGTGAGTTTTTGTTACCAAGAAACCTAGCTCTTGTGGTGTGTTTTATCAAGAATAAAAAACACAGCACATCAAACAACTCAAGGAGCTAGCAGATGTGCAGAACATGGCTGATCATGAACTTCATAGCCATTGATGTGCACAAACCTTATATTCATTACACAAGAGTCATAAAATTATTATTAATATCACAATAACTCAAAAGAATAATCACTGCAAAAATAAAGCGACTTAACAATAATCATAAACAACTGAAATAGAAAACATAAATTTGTCTCCCTTGTAACAAAACATCATATATCAAACAGACTCAAAAACCAATTAAAATAAAGTAAAATAAAGCAAACCCAGTTTGTGAAATTTGACATGCAACAACTTACGAGGTGAGAAGGGTTGAGTTTTGAAGTCAAAGTAGATTCAACTTGTTCTTTAGTCACCCCCATCTCCTTCTGTCGCTGAGCCTTTCAGTTTTACTTCTAGGTTGCTATTGTGCGCTACATAAAATTACAAAACCAAGTAAACTGTTGTTAGAAGTTGGAGATTCGATTTGGGCGGAATGTTGGAGATTCGATTTGGGCGGATAGTACGCAAAGCCATCGTCCAATGCTCCAAAGCGCAGTAATTATATTCTCAATGTTTTTCCTGTGTGACGCGAAAGAATACGGATAAATTAAAAAAATGGATAGAAATAAGGGTCTACAGAGAAATTTGGATATATCTCAAAAAATTTTTATGTTATAGATATATTATTAAAAAAATTATTAAAATATCTTTATCCTTATGTAATTAAATTTAAAAAAAAAATAAACGAAACAAAAAAACCGATCACTCTTTCACATACATTACTGTTCGAAATAATCTTCAACAGCTGAAGTTGAGCAACAAGGTAAGAAAAACTTTCCTTAATCTCTCTCTAAATGACATGAAAATTTCAGTAGGTTGTAATGTTTTTATTATTTATTATTTTGGTAAATGTTAACCGTATTATATAGCTTAAAATAGGGATATGTATATGAACTAAGGTTAAAGATAGTGCAGTTTTTGTCAAAATTTGCTAGAAATTGGCAATAGTTGTGAAAAAATCTGGTATCGCAATCGATGGAAAAAAAGACGAGATTTGTCGAGCATCATCGAGTGTCAAGGGGTTGTGTCGGATCGATTCTCGACATATCGGATGGTCATGTCAAGTGTCTTAGGGTTGTGTCGAGTCTAGGATCGAGTGGAGTGCCGAACATGACGAGTGTCGGATGTAAATTTCGTTGAGTTTGCGTGTCGAGTATATGTGTTGCGTTAGTCAAGTGTCGGTCGTCATGCGTCGCGTGTCGAGTTGGTTGTCGAGTGTCGAGCGTTTATCGTCGAGTTTCGTCGAGCGTTTAGGCAGAAATGTCATTTTTGTGGCTTTTGTAAGCAATTTCGTAATGATTTTTTATCCACGGACTTATATGATACGTCTCTATCATGCAGGAAATGGAAACTTTACTTATACTTATTTTATACAATGGTTCTTGGATATGCAAGAGAATGGTGATTATTTATACACCGGTGGAAGGGCGAAGCTATTGATAATTCGTAGGTCTGCTACCTATAATGAGTTGGTTGACTGTATTAGTTAGGGGTGCACACGGGTCGGGTCGGGTTTTGCCCAACCTGACTCAACCCGATGATGCATCGGGTTTTGAAAAATGAACCCGTGATTGGGTTTCTGAAGCATGTAACCCAAGATATAACCCGAATGATCGGGTATGTTGGGTCCACTCAACACTTACATATCGAGTCGTGTCAGATTCACAACCGACACTCGATATCAGACAGTTTTTGAAGAAATCGAGTGTCGGATGAATCCGACACTCGACACTAGCCACTCGACCCTCAACACTTACATGTCGAGTTGTCTCGGATTCACAACGACACTCGATATCAGACTATTTTGAAATACATCGAGTGTCTCATCCGACACTCGACACTATCTACTCGACATGTATCCGACATGACTCGACATGTCGAGTGTCGGATGATGAATCTGACACTCGATGTCTTCGAAAATAGTCTGATATCAAGTGTCGATTGTGAATCCGACACAACTCGACATGTAAGTGTCGAGTGTCAAGTAGATAGTGTCGAGTGACGGATGATGCATTCGACACTTGATATCTTCGAAAATAGTATGATAACGAGTGTTGTTTGTGAATCCGACACGACTCGACATGTAAGTGTCGAGTGCTGAGTGGCTAGTGTCGAGTGTCGGATGATACATTCGACACTCAACACTTACATGTCGATTCATTTCGGATTCACAACCGATACTTGATATCAGTCTATTTTCGAAGACATCGGGTGTCGGATTCATCCGACACCCGACACTTACGTGTCGAGTCGTGTCGAGCGCTATCGAACTCGTCGAGTTTTGTCGAGCATTTTGACAGGTTTCTGGCCTTTTTGATTGGGTCGGGTTATATCGGGTTATATGAATTAAACCCGATTGCACAAAACCCGAATTTTAAAACCCAATTTGGGTTTTTTATTACCCTGACCGCCTGTAACCCCACCAACCTGACAAAACCCGATCAGGTTGGGTAATTTTGAACACCCTTGGTATTAGTATTGAAATGGGTTAGGATCTTCGTAAGTATAATATAAGTTTAGAGGTTCAATTTGCTTTTAAGAGTGTTCCGTCAATGCCGACTCCTATTGAGACTGACAACGATGTTTGTTTCTTTATACAACATTGTTTGGAGGACCAACAGTCATATACACCATTAATTGTTAAAGTTGAAGATAGAGAGAAGCAAAGACAAAGGTCAGGATCCGATACAGTATGTAGGCGACAAAGATCTTCTCATCCCTCTTTGTTTCGCTCAACAAGTGGAGGCAACCAATTAAGTGAGTCCACTCCTGTTTGTGCACAACCATAATTGAATGCTAACATTGGCATTGAGTTTGAGCAGTATTCAGGGCATGCAGGGCATGAGTCAGTTGGGATGTTAGTTGAAAATGAAGAAGGGGTGCCGCCGTTGATGCCATTGAGATTGGTACATCATCTTGATAGCATTAGAGAGTTTGAGAGTTTAGGTAATATTGATGTTAATAATGCTAGTGTTGATGTTAATGATGACGATGGTGGTGATAAAGATTACGAAGATAATGATGATGGTAGTAATGATGTTAGTGAGCTTGTTGACAATGACAATGATGATTGCACTATTCGTATTGAGAATGATGTTGAGGGTTTAGATGATTTTATTGTTGATGGCCAGGATATAGACAGTTCACATTTTGATAATGATGAACAGACGGAGATCTTGAATGATGTGAACCAGGATGTGTCGTTTACCATTCCTTCTCCAATTCACTCCGCATCTACTCCTCCACTATACAGACATCAGTAAGATTCAGTGTCGAATAATGAGCCGGGAATGGATGCAAATCGTACATGAAGAATCTAATTTGGGCTTTGAGAATGACAGCCGTTAGGCTAACACATTCAGGTGGATGCCGCCTATTGTGCATTCATCATCCACAGATGGCGATGATGCTTCATCGTTTGTAGTTGACGGGATTGAGGTTGGGGTTGGGCAGATGTTTAACAGCAAAATGGAGCTTCATGAGAAGTTATCGAATTTGGCATTAAGACAGAACTTTCAATTCAAGGTGAGGAACTCTAATGCAACAAGGTTTGAGGTGGTCTGCCGTGCTGAATCTTGTAAATGATGTTTAAGTGCCACAAAGGTAGCCGATTCACATTTTTTCCAGGTGAAAAAGTATAAGAACCATCACACATGCTCCGGAGCCGGACTTCACCCAAATCACAAACAGGCAACTGCACATGTCATTGACAAACATATTAAGAGCAATTTCGTTGAGGCATCAAGAATATATTGTCCGAAGGATATTATGTCTGATGTTCAGGAGTCATTAGGTGTTAATATCACATACAACAAGGCATGGAGGGCAAAGGAGGCAGCTTTGCAAGAACTTCACAGATCTCATGAGGAATCAATCACACTACTCCCCCAGTACATGTACATGATTGAGAAAGCAAACCCAAGGACCAAAACTTCTTTAGAAACTGATGAGAGCAACCACTTTAGATACTTTTTCATGAGTATGAGGGCCTCTATTGCTAGATTTGCATCATCAATTAGGTCAGTTATTGCAGTTGATGGTTCTTTTTTGAAAGGGAAATATAGAGATGTTTTTGGCTTCTTGTATGGATGAAAATAAACAAATATACCCCTTGGCATTTGGAGTTGGGCATTTTGAAAATGATGACTCATGGAACTGGTTCATGACATAGTTGCGTGATCATGTTGTACAAAATGTCTAAGATCTTGTTTTCATTTCTGACCGTCATCGTAGCATTGAACGAGCTATTATAGCAGTTTTTTCTCATGCACTACATGGATTGTGCACTCATCATCTGAAGGGTAACTTGAAGGCAACGTTCAAGGACAAGACTTTGTTAGATATATACTACCGAGCTGCAAGGACATATCACTGTGCTGATTTCAACTATCATATGTGACAAATTGAATCGTATATGCCAGCAGCAGCAACTTATCTTCGAGAGATTGGAGTCGATGAATAGTTGCTTGCGACATGCGCGATTCCTTCTGGTGACATTGTTAGCAGATTATTACTGGGCGAACTTGCAGCAATGGTTCTATGAGCGTCGACAGTTATTTGCTAACTCAGAATTACATTTCTCGCAGTTGGCTAAAAGTTGATGAAGGAGCGTTTAAAGGAGGGCGAACATATGAGGGTTAGCGATATCTCTCTTACTATGTATAAGGTGAGAGGCAACAACCGTGTTAGCATCGTTGACATGCACGCTCGAACATGCACGTGCCGGGTGTTTGATCTTGACCAGCTTCTGTGTGACCAGCTTTCCGTGTGCATATGTATTAGCTATTTGCAAATGTATGAATCTACTGACTTGCCATGATTATTATGCCCATTGGTATACGACTGAAACATTACTACATGTATATACTCTGCCAGTTATTTCTATTGGCGTTAGTGAGGATTAGATGGTTCCTAAGGAGGTACGCAGCAGAGTGGTTCTACTGCCAGTCATGAGGAGACCAGCCGGTCGTCCTCGGAGGTATCGAATCCCTTCCATCGGTGAGTCTAGCTCATCTCAAACTTGCGGGCAGTATGGAAGTTTCGGACACAATCGTCAAACTTGCCAAAACCCAGTTCCACTTTATGACAGGGGATTATGTCTACCAAATGTAGGCAAGGATTTTTTTTCTATGTAATATTATTTGTTTGTTGTAAGCAACGTAGTCTATTTATTTTATTCCAATTTGTGTCTAGTTTAAATTAATAACTTTCATATATATGATTTTGTCAATGTATAAAACATTCATTTATGTGCTTCGTCAATATATGTAACATTCATGTATTAAACACGAATTTATGTGCTTTGTCATTGAACTAAATATTCGTGTATGTGATTCTCCTTTATGTGCTTTGTCAAGGTATAAAACATTCATGTATGAGTATAAAGCCTTCATTTGGTAGACAAAAAGTAAATAGTCAGAGTTGTTTTATAGCTGATCAAACTCAAACGGGAAACTAAACAATCACTGTTCAAATGTATATTAGTTGTACTACGCTTTACAAAAAGTACGTATAAGAATTCTTGGGTACTTGGGGGAAAGAATTCTCGCATATGATGGGTGTTAAACTCTCTTTACGGCAATGTATGAGACCCAAATTTATGTGTTTCGTCAATGTATAAAACAAACGTCAATGTATAAAACATACGTGTGTTGTGCCTAAACCATTCATGTATGACTGCAATGGAATGAGGTACACGTATGTACTAATACATCCGAAAAAATATGTATTTACAAGTTTTCGTACCATTATACATGGAAAACATGTGCGACTGTACAAAAGATATCACTATACAATAATGTGTAACTATCCACAAACTATCTACTCAAAAAAATGTATAACTATACAAAATATATACATGAACTGAAATCATGGTACAGTCGTGTTGGGCTGCTACTCAACCTCCACTGAATCAACGTCGGCATGCCCAATGGTGGTCCGAACATCCACTGACACAACAGCAGCAGTCCCTGTGGTGGCCGTAACATCGACAGGCACAACATCTGCAGGACCTGTGAAAGCCCCAACCTCGGCAGGTGCGGTGACGATCGTGCTGGCCTCCTTTGCTTGTGGATGAACGCGATTAACCCAAAGCTATATCGCCATTCTCTCCCACTGGCATTCACGAAATTCTTTCGTGAATGCCGTAATGGCTGTCAATGGAACGGCCCCAGCTAAGAACTCGATGTACTTCAAACAGTACACGCTGAATGCTCCTTCCCTAGCCTCCAACTGTGGTACCTCAGTCTCATCCTCGATGCGCATAATGTTGTATAGGGTTGCGGGGTAGTCAAAAATACCGTAAACATTCATTGACACTATACGGGGTATCAACTCAGCAAGGCATCAAACTGTCTCTCTTACTGTGTCTGTGGAATTGTGCCCAACACATGAGTCATGTATGACTACGTCACGGCGATTCAAATCCACCTCGGCTGCCACCCAATGATTGCCTCCGATGTTAATAGGACATAGAGCTGAAAAGGAAATTGACACCATAGAAATCGATGACACAATTTCAAATAAAAGGGCACATACTAACTCTTTTAATATAAATGTACTCACCCTATCCACATCGACCCATGGTCTTCCAAAGGGGATCTCTCTTAGGACAAACTGGACCATATAGGCCTCGTTCACCCAGTTAATGTCATCCAGTCTATCCGAGTATTATGCCCACAACGACCTCACTTTCAATTGCAATTTCATGAGTTCGGTTAGCGCATTGAAGGAATAAAAAATTAACTATAAATTCATATGTTTATCAAATACGTACCCAGAAAGTGGTGTCCAGGAAAGCAGACCTCTGGACACCAGCTGCGCCTATATCACAATCTCTGCAACGTAGCATCCACAACTAGCTATCCATGTGCTGAATACAGTAATAATTATCAATAAAAATTCGAAATGTATATTGCAATATTGGAGGAGATGACAACTTAAACAACCTCAGATGCAAGCCACTCTGACGTCCTCAGCAACGTCTTGAAGAACTTACAATTAGCGATGTAGATGCCCAAATCAATATCACCCTCCACGTCCCCCAGCCATGCATGGAAGGCCTCGACATCAGCAGTTGCTAGGGGGGCACACGGGTCAAATAGTAAAACCCGAGTCCGTAAGACAAGACGGCTGTCTGTATCCTCGGGGGGTTGCTGATCTGGTCTTTTTATAGGCTAAACAATTGGGGCTTCTAGCTGTACATGCTGATCATCTGAGGCTTTCTCCTGTGGCTCAACCCTCGACCTCTTTCTACCCAGTGGACTGACAAAAGGGCTTCATTGATGCTTTCTCGAAAGTAGACGGTGACCTTGACGCAAAACGAAGCCCGTGGGAGGAGCATCGACAGCACGAACACTCGTGTCTACGGGTTCAAGTCCAGTTGGCTGCTGACCTTCACCGTCATCGCCTGAACCTCCATCCGAATCCAGTATTAAAGCAAACCTTAATGTGAGGTTAAACGTGAAAATCACAAAATCTGTTTTTTTACTTGTGCAACGTACCGTGTCAGCGTATCCGAAGTGGCTACCCAGTAGCACAACAGCCTTACGCAGAAGAACTATCTCCTCCCGCATTTCTTTGTTCTCCGCCCGTAACAATGCAAGCTCATGCAGAACTGTGCTCTGGAACTCATCATGGACCGGCTGCGCTTGTATGTCATTATTAATGATCACCTTCATAAACCAACCGAGCAGCAAATGTAAACGGATAAGTATACGAATGTAAATTCTCATTGCATACCTTCGGGCTTGGAGGAACATCTTGTACAGGAGGGGAAATGTCACGGTAGGTGGTCGCACGACTCGACGGAGGAATCGAATCGCCTGGAGGACCATAGCTGTCGAATGATAAGTGTCTATTTATATATCATTTTCATATCAATTCGTCCATGTTTCTTTGCTATATTCCTTGGTAGTTTTATGTTTTTGTGTGGTTTTGATGTTTGTAGGAGTTTTGGAGCAACTTGCACAAAAATGGAGTAAAACCCTTCATTTTCACCTCTGCTAGTCAACCATCTTCTCGGATTTAATTGTATTGATATACAATGAACCCGATGACATATTATATACCGTTGGAAAGCTCTCGAAGTCTATTTTCTGGAGAAATTTACGGTTTATAAATCCATTCAGTGTACCAAAAGTTGTAATCAAAACAGTGTGAGAGTATAGAAATGTAATTCCACAAATCACTGTAGCATGTATAATACGGGATACTGTAGCAGGTTACTGTAGCAGAGTATTTAAACACATTTTAGGGTTTTATTTTCATAACTTGAAGAGGGGAGAACGTGGTGGAGGCTGCAGCTCTGGAATTCTTTCATCTCTTGGAGTTCTTGAAGGAGAAAGGAAGCTTGGAAAGAGGAAGAACTACAATCCAAAGAGAATTACATCAAATTTGCTAAGTTTTTCCCTTCCCTTTCATTTTCTGGAATGTCTCCATGTTGTATTGTATTTACCACGTTCTTAAACATGTGTAACTGAATCTGAATTGGTTGAGGGTGATTTCAAAGCCCTGATATGGTTTTTGTAAGTTGATTGTGTAAGAAGTTGTTATCC
The DNA here is from genome assembly GCA_013180625.2 of Boswellia sacra. Classification (NCBI taxonomy): domain Eukaryota; kingdom Viridiplantae; phylum Streptophyta; class Magnoliopsida; order Sapindales; family Burseraceae; genus Boswellia; species Boswellia sacra. The sequence goes on along the minus strand of SNVD02013999.1, from coordinate 2,412 downwards.
AATTCTCTAATTGAAGTTGCTTGTATTTTCCCATATTTAATGCTTATGATTGCTTGCTGATTGTATTTGAGGTGGTCAACTGAATATAATCTGGATATTGTCTATTGCTAGATTAGAAATCTTGATCCGTAATTGTCTTGAATTTCTAATCATTAGTAGCAAAATTGTGATCAGAGATTGCAATTGGAGAATATAACCTAAGTTAAATAATCCGAGCTTGTGTGTTTATTGCTTAGATCAACCTATCTTTCTTATCATAATGCATCCATTGAATTAAACTCAGAGAGCTTGTTCTAGGTTGTTTAATGGATAGAGATTAAATAAAGAGCTTGTTTTATTTAACAACAAAGTAAGGAAAGATTGGGGTAATAGAGCTTGTTATTATCTACGGTTGATAACTTCAATGCTGTAATTAGATGACAATTCTACAATTAATTCGCAAATCCATATCTTGTGGTAGAGAAGGATCCCTTAACCAGCTTTCTCCCATTGATTTTCATTCAAATTTACTTTCTGTTTTGTTATTCTTTACTTGCATTCTTATTTCATTTAGTAAATCATTCAACAAAAATCCCCCTTGTTTAGTTTATTGTTGATGGAAATAACAAATTCAATTAGAATCAATCCTCGTGGGAACGATATCTTACTTATCACGTTATTACTTGTGCGACTAGTATACTTGCTAGTTTCGAACGCATCAAGTTTTTGGCGCCGTTGCCGGGGATTGATTTTCTAATCGATTTGTTATTTTGTTTTCATTGTTGATTCATATTTTTGTTTGTTTTTTTTAGACAACATGGCAGTAAACTTCCATCAATTCAGCGGCGGATTTGAGCCCCAACTACCATGGAGAATAAATGAGGTAAGCACTCCGAACATTGAACAACAACTTTCTGAGCTAACTTCTCTTGTGGAAAACATGGCTGTAGGACATATGCAAAAATCTTATGAATGTGGGATATATTCTACGATGGAGCATCCAATCGACCTGTATCCAACTTTACAAGAAGAATATATGGAACAAGCCAATGCCATGGGTGGATTTCCAGGACAAACGAGGCAATGGTATGATCCTTTCTCTAGCACTTACAATGCTGGATGGGAAGATCAACATAATTTCAGTTACTGGAATCATCAACCAATCACTCCAAATGTGATACCAAATCGGCCACAAAGTTTCAATCAACCTAGAGTGCAGCAACCATTTCAAATGCAACCACCAACAATGCCACATCCAGCACCGCAACCAGCTTCGCAAAACTCAGGTATGTCTCTCGAAGATATTGTTAATGCACTTGCCACTAACACAATGCAATTCCAGCAGGAAACTGGGGCAAGTATCCAAAAGCTGGCAAATCAAATGGGACTAGCCACTAGCATGAGGAAATTCGAGGGCCAAGGCTCAGAAGAATTATCTTGTCAAACGGTGATCAATCCAAGAGTGAATTCTTGTGCGATAACTTTGCAAAATGGAGAGCAATTAGATATCCTACTAAAGAAATCACAAACTGATGAAGGAGATGACACCACTTCCACCATGAACAAAACACTGACTTCTCAGGTAAATCCTATAACCCCCATTCTTTCATATGTTACTCCTCCACCTTTTCCTAGTAGATTTGTAAAATCGAAGAAGGAGGAACAAGAACAGAAAATCCTGGAAACTTTTCGCAAAATCGAGGTGAGTATACCACTTTTGGATGCTATCGAACAAGTACCTCGTTATACAAAATGTTTCAAGGAGTTATGCACCAGCAAAAGAAATTTAAAAAGAAATGAGAAAGTAAGTGTGGGGGAAGATGTTTTAGCTGTATTGCAAAGGAAAATTCCTCCAAAGTGCAAAGATCCAGGTACGTTCACCATGCCATGCACCATTGGTAAAACCAAGTTTGACAGAGGTATGTTAGATTTAGAAGCATCTATTAACATCATGCCATATTCTATTTATGCTTCTTTAAATCTTAGACCTTTTGCGGAAATTGGTTTTACCATTCAAATTGCTGATCGTTTTAATGCATATACCAAAAGAGTTGTGGAAGATGTGCTTGTGCAGGTGAATCAATAGCTTTTTCCAGTAGACTTTTATGTTCTTGAAATAGAGGATGAGACATCTCCTAATCCAACACCGATCCTTATAGGGAGACCATTCTCGAAAACTGCTAGAACCAAGATTGATGTTTATGATGGCACTCTCACCATAGTGTTTGATGGAAAGGTGATCTGTTTCAATATTTTTGAGCCAATGAGGTACCCTAGTGACTTATATTCTGTTTTTGTAGTTGACATTACTGATTCTCTGCCACAACAATGTTTTGAGTTAACTCGCAAGAATGGATTGGATATAGCTATTAATGAGCACATAGGGACAGAAAATTCTAAAGAGTCAGAAATTTTGATACAAGTGTCCAAAGA
>SNVD02013998.1:0-87759 GCA_013180625.2 Boswellia sacra | reverse complement strand
GCAAGGCCCATTTCTATTATAACTGGCAAAGAATCATTCTCACCCAAAAACACATGCCTCAAATAATCTGGAAGTAGCTTAAGCTACAAGGTATTGGCTTTCATTCACAGAAGGAAGAAGTTTCTCATTAGATAAAGGCAATTCAATTTACGAAACATCATACCTATTTGTGGTGATAGCTATAGTCTCATCCAAGCTTGTCACAGCTTCCTCCACTGTCTTTAGACACTTGTATCAGCTTTCTTGGTTCTTTGAAAATTTCTATCCTTTGTTTTCACTAATAGCAACATCCACTCATTCTTGGAGTTAACTCAAAACATATTGTTGTGGCAAATAATCAATAACGTCAACTGCAAAAACAGAATGTAAGTCATTAGAGTACCTCATTTCCTCAAAAATATTAAAACATATCACCTTGCCATCAAACTCTATGGTCAAAGTGCCATAATGAACATCAATCTTGATTCTAGCAGTTTTCGAGAATGGCCTCCCTAAAAGAATCGGTGTTGGATTAGGAGATGTCTCATCCTCTATTTTAAGGACATAGAAGTCTGCTGGAAAAACCAATTGATTCACCTGCACAAGCACATCTTCCACAACTCTTTTGCGATATGCATTAAAATGATCAGCAAACTGAATGGTAATACCAGTTTTCGCAAAAGGTCCAAGATTTAAAGAAGCATAAATAGAATATGGCATGACATTAATAGATGCTCCTAAATCTAATATAGCTCTTTCAAACTTGGTATTACCAATGGTGCATGGAATGATGAACGTACCTGGATCTTTGCATTTTGGAGGAATTTTTCTTTGCAATACAGCTGAAACATTTTCCCCCACACTTACTTTCTCATTTCCCTTCAACTTTCTCTTGTTGGTGCATAACTCCTTGAGAAATTTTGTACAACGAGGTACTTGCTCGATAGCATCCAGAAGTGGTATATTTACCTCGATTTTGTGAGAAGTTTCCAGGATTTCTTGTTCTTGTTTCTCCTTCGATTGTGCAAATCTACTAGGAAAAAGTGGAGGAGAAACATATGAAGGAATGGGAGTTATAGGATTTACCTGAGAAGTCAGTGTTTTGTTCATGGTGGAAGTGGTGTCATCTCCTTCATCAGTTTGTGATTTCTTTGGCAGGACATCTAATTGCTCTTCATTTTGCAAAGTTATCGCACAAGAATTCTCTCTTGGATTGATCATCGTTTGACAAGATAATTCTTCTGAGCCTTGGCCCTCGAATTTGCTCATGCTAGTGGCCAATTGTCCCATTTGATTTGCCAGGTTTTGGATACTTGCCCCAGTTTCCTGCTGGAATTGCATTGTGTTAGTGGCAAGTGCATTAACAATGTCCTGGAGAGACATACCTGAGTTTTGTGAAGCTGGTTGCGGTGCTGGATGTGGCATTGGTGGTGGTTGCATTTGAAATGGTTGCTGCACTCTAGGTTGATTGAAACTTTGTGGCCGATTTGGTATCACATTTGGAGTGATTGGTTGATGATTCCAGTAACTGAAATTATGTTGATCTTCCCATCCAGCATTGTAAGTGCTAGAGAAAGGATCATACCATTGCCTCGTTTGTCCTGGAAATCCACCCATGGCATTGGCTTGTTCCATATATTCTTCTTGTAAAGTTGGATACATGTCGATTGGATGCTCCATCGTAGAATATATCCCACATTCATAAGATTTTTGCATATCTCCTACAGCCATGTTTTCCACAAGAGAGGTTAGCTCAGAAAGTTGTTGTTCAATGTTCGGAGTGCTTACCTCATTTACTCTCCATGGTACTTGTGGCTCAAATCCGCTATTGAATTGATAGAAGTTTACTGCCATGTTGTCTAAACACAAACAATCAGAAAAGAAAAACAAAGAAAATATGAATCAACAATGAAAACAAAATAACAAATCGATTAGAAAATCAATCCCCGGCAACGGCGCCAAAAACTTGATGCGTTCGAAACTAGCAAGTATACTAGTCGCACAGTAATAAAGTGATAAGTAAGATATCGTTCCCACGAGGATTGATTCTAATTGAATTTGTTATTTCCAGCAACAATAAACTAAACAGGGGGGGATTTTTGTTGAATGCTTTACTAAATGAAATAAGAATGCAAGTAAAGAATAACAAAACAGAAAGTAAATTTGAATGAAAAATCAATGGGAGAAAACTGGTTAAGGGATCCTTCTCTACCACAAGATATGGATTTGCGAATTAATTGTAGAATTGTCATCTAATTACAGCATTGAAGTTATCAACCGTAGATAATAACAAGCTCTATTACCCCAATCTTTCCTTACTTTGTTGTTAAATAAAACAAGCTCTTTATTTAATCTCTATCCATTAAACAACCTAGAACAAGCTCTCTGAGTTTAATTCAATGGATGCATTATGATAAGAAAGATAGGTTGATCTAAGCAATAAACACACAAGCTCGGATTATTTAACTTAGGTTATATTCTCCAATTGTAATCTCTGATCACAATTTTGCTACTAATGATTAGAAATTCAAGACAATTACGGATCAAGATTTTTAGTCTAGCAATAAATCACAACCAGATTATATTCAGTTGGCCACTCAAATACAATCAGCAAGCAATCATAAGCATTAAATATGGGAGAATACAAGCAACTTCAATTAGAGAATTGGATAACAATTCCTTACACAATCAACTTACAAAAACCATATCAGGGGCTTTGAAATCACCCTCAACCAATTCAGATTCAGTTACACATGTTTAAGAACGTGGTAAATACAATACAACATGGAGACATTCCAGAAAATGAAAGGGAAGGGAAAAACTTAGCAAATTTGATGTAATTCTCTTTGGATTGTAGTTCTTCCTCTTTCCAAGCTTCCTTTCTCCTTCAAGAACTCCAAGAGATGAAAGAATTCCAGAGCTGCAGCCTCCACCACGTTCTCCCCTCTTCAAGTTATGAAAATAAAACCCTAAAATGTGTTTAAATACTCTGCTACAGTGACTTGCTACAGTGCCCCGTATTATACATGCTACAGTGCTTGTGGAATTATATTTCTATACATCTCACACTGTTTTGATTACAACTTTTGGTACACTGAATGGATTTATAAACCGTAAATTTCTCCAGAAAATAGACTTCGAGAGCTTTCCAACGGTATATAATATGTCATCGGGTTCATTGTATATCAATACAATTAAATCCGAGAAGATGGTTGACTAGCAGAGGTGAAAATGAAGGGTTTTACTCCATTTTTGTGCAAGTTGCTCCAAAACTCCTACAAACATCAAAATCACACAAAAACATAAAAATACCAAGGAATATAGCAAAGAAACATGGACGAATTGATATAAAAGTAATACATAAATAGACACCTATCAGTGTCGTGTCAAAAATTGCTACCCCTAAATTAGAACCCAAATTCTTCCGTTAAGACACGACGACTTAGATTCTATGATGAAAGTCAATCAACTTTATAAGACTAATGTCGCTGCCTTTGAATTTCACAAGCACAATATATAGGGCGAAAAGCTTGGTGGAGCTCACGTTAACCAAACTAAAAGGCAACCAACAAGCTCGCTTTGGTCTTTGAGGAAATACAAGAATATGCTACTTAATTAATTTACTTCAAATTTTTCCTTTTTCCGCTTCACAGTAATGATATTGCATATTACAACATCTGCCACGCCCACAGCGACCTTCATCAATAAAGAATTGGCTTAGGGATGGAAAAAAAACCCGGGTAATCCGGGTGAAAAAAACCCGGATTATCCGGGTACTAAATCCAGGTGCGGGGGAATTGTAAAAAAAAAAATCCGGGTGCGGTGCGGGTGCGGTATTGCCAATAAACCCCCGGACCCGCACCGCACCCGCAATTCTTAAAAAAATTAAGAAAAAAATAGGAAAAGATCCGGGGAAATCCGGGTTTTTTTCCGGGTGCGGTGCGGGTGCGGGTGCGGTAATCTCAAAATCCGCAAATACCCGCACCCAGAAAAACCCGAAAAAATCTGGGTTTTTCCGAGGACCGGGGATAAGGTACAAAATCCGGGTGCGGGTGCGGAAACGCAAAACCCGCACCCGCACCCGGATTTTGCCATCCCTAAATTGGCTGCTAATGAGACTAATCATGTTGCCCTGCAGGACTTGAAGTCAAAGATTAGTCGTGATCCTACAGGGGTCCTGAACTCATGGAATGATTCTCACCATTTCTGTGAGTGGGAGGGCATAACATGCAGTCGCAGACATAGAAAAGTCACCATGCTAAACCCGAGGTCAAGAGGCTTGTCCGGCTCTCTGTCTCCCTACATTGGCAACCTCAGCTTCCTAAGGGAGGTCAAGCTATCGACAAATCGTTTTGAAGGTGAAATCCCTCCTGAAGTTGTCCATCTATTTAGGTTGGGAGTTTTACTGCTAGGAAATAACGCCCTCCTCAAAGAAATTTCAGCCAACTTGTCCCGTTGCTCCAGGCTTACAGTCTTTTCTATAGGACGCAATAAGTTGATTGGGAAAATTCCACTGGAGTTTGCCTCCTTGTACAACCTCAAAGAATTAGCCATTCATAGGAACAATTTGACAGGAGGCATCCCTCCTTTTCTTGGGAACCTTACTCCTTTGGAAGCTCTATCTGCAGCTTACAATGATTTTGCAGAAAACATTCTGGATTCATCGGGTCGATTGAGAGGGCTATCGCCACTAGGACTTGGCGAAAACAACCTCTCTGGTAAAGTCCCTCCTTCCATATACAATCTTTCCTTCCTTGCTAATTTCTCTTCGTCTGAAAATCGACTTTGTGGAAGTCTTCCACCAAATTTAGGCATTACTCTTCCCCATCTCAAAAATTTTTCAAGTATCAAGAAACCTCCTCGGTGAACCATTCCATTATCCTTATCTAATGCTTCAAAAGAATCAAAACTCGAATACATTGGAATGTATGATAACAATTTTTCTGAAAAATTGTTAGTTGATTTTGGAGGCATGAAGCATCTTTATAACCTTAACGTTGGCGTAAACAATTTAGGAAGTGGGGAAGGTGATGAGATGAGTTTCATTAGTTCTTTGGCCAATTGTAGCAATTTGCAATCTTTGACTTTAAGTGTAAACCAATTGAGGGGAGCGTTGCCTCATTCATTAGGCATCTTTCCACTAAACTACGAAGGCTAATCATTGATAGAAATCAGTTGAATGGAAGCATCCCGCCAGGGATAGGTAATCTTGTTAACTTATATTTGTTAGGTATGGAGCATAACCGATTTATGGGCACAATTCCCCAAGAAACGGGTAAGCTTCATAACTTACAATGGATGGCTCTTCATGACAACCAACTCTCAAGGGAAATTCCTTCTCCTCTAGGAAACATGCCAGAACTGGTTGAACTTCTCTTGAACAATAACAATTTATCAGGCATGATCCCATCTACTCTAGGAAAATTGAAACGATTGACTACTTTGAATCTTTTTCAAAACGACCTCAATGGAACCATACCCAAAGAAGTTTTTGATATAACTCATCTCTCAATATCCCTAAATCTAAGCCAAAATCATTCGGTTGGATCCATACCTCCAAGTGTCGGTAATCTGAAACACCTATTGGGATTTGATGTTTCTGACAATTATTTGTCTGGTGAAATTCCAACTGAAATTTGTTTTTGTTCAAACCTTGAAAAGCTTTACATGAAGGGCAATTTTTTACATGGATATATTCCAGCATGATTGAGTTCTTTAAAAGGTATACGAAAAATTGATCTTTCTCATAATAACTTGTCTTGTCAAATTCCAAAATCCTTGGAGACTCTTTCCTTGGAAAATTTAAATTTATCTTTTAATGATTTAGAGGGCGAAGTACCAAGGAAAGGAATTTTTGCAAATACAAGTGCAGTATCAGTTGTTGGGAACAATGGTAGACTTTGTGGGGGCATAGCTGAATTGCAACTTCTTAATTGCTCCAACAATGATTCAAAGAAAGGAAAAACCTCTCAAGTACTCAAAATACTGTTCTCAACTGTAAGCGCCTTCTTAGGATTAGCCTTGGTGTTAGTTGTAACTTTTTGTTGGCTCAAAAGGAGAATAGGGAAACAACCTTCCAGATTCATCTTGAGAAATGCACTTTTGAAAGCGTCTTATGAAAAGCTTTTTAAAGCAACTAATGGGTTTTCTTCAACACACTTGATTGGTGTGGGAGGCTTTGGCTCTGTGTATAAGGGAGTTCTTGATCAAGATGGAACTGTTGTTGCGGTCAAAGTACTAAGCCTTCAGCGACAAGGAGCTTCCAAGAGTTTCTTGGTCGCGTGTAAAGCGTTAAGAACATGGAAATCTCCTTAGAGTCAAAACTTCATGCTCAAGTATTGATTTTCAAGGTAACGACTTCAAAGCTATTGTTTACGAGTACATGTCCAATGGGAGTCTTGAAAAGTGGCTGCATCCAGCTTTGAAAAATTATGAAGAACGACCTGAAATTCAAAATCTCAACCTTCTTGAGAGAATAAGCATTGCAGTTGATGTGGCATCTGCACTAGATTATCTCCATCATCATTGTCAAGAGCCAATCCTCCATTGTGATCTGGAGCCAAGCAATGTTCTTCTAGACATCGAAATGAATACTCATGTTGGAGATTTTGGACTAGCAAGGTTTCTTGTAGAAGTGGCATATCCAAATCAAAGCAGCTCTGTTGGAGTAAGGGGAACAATTGCGTACGCTGCCCCAGGTAACTGCTTGACATATTTGATTTTCTAATGAGTAATTGTTTAATATTAACACTTTATTTCTAAATAATTATGATACTACTAATTACTACAAAAAATTATGTACTTTTCAATCTAAATCTTGTGAATTGCAGAATATGGTCTTGGAGGTGAGGAGTCAACAAATGGGGATGTTTACAGTTATGGGATTCTATTGTCGGAGATGGTAACAAGGAGAAAACCAACAGACCCTATGTTTGAAAGGGGCCTTAATCTTCACAGATTTGCTAGAATGGCTTAACCTGACCGAGTGATGGACATTGTGGATCCAGTGCTGCTAAATGATGATGAAGAGGTGGCTGCTACTAATCTGAGGCTTATGGACGAAAGAAACAACAGACGAAAGGAATGTTTGATCTTTATGGTAAGGATTGGAGTGGGGTATTCAATGGAGTCACTACGAGAAAGAATGAACATAACCAATGTTGTCCAGGAACTGCAACTGGTCAAGAATATCCTTCTTGGACCTAGAACAAGGTTCAATAGCCGAAGGGGTAAGATTCATAAAATTCAAACTCAACGTTATTACAATGACATAAAATCTCCTTTAGCTGTTGATTGAGAATGTAAAAAAGTGGATTTCATTCTTATTCTCATGTATCATATATGATAATTTCTCTCTTTATCAAAAATAGATAATTTCTACTCTTCTATGTTTCTTTTTCATTTTATTTTAATATAAATTTAGTTCTTATTCAAAACAGAATTTATATTTTAAAAATAAAGTTCAATATCCTCCCCTAAGTTGGTAAAATTTTTTAATTAATAATATTTCTCGTAACATTGAGGTTCACCGATCGATGAAGCAAAATCGAATAGGTCTCACCACCAGAGGTTGAATCCAAAGCTGTAAAAACAAACAAAAATTAAGACTTCTTAAATCTTTAGAATTAGACTTAAGACTTAGAGGTGCAAATGAAACACAGAGGCTTTGGAATTAGAGGTGAGAAGAATTGGACATTCAATTTTTCTCGAGAAGGCACTTCTAGTTCCATCCAATTATTCCAGTTGTATTGAGGAATTTCATGCCTCCGGACTTAAATTTATTATGGAATTAACAGTCTATCTTGTGAAAGTTTCTGTAGTATTTTGTCTGCGTCCATATGCTTCTATCGCTTTAACAATACTCCTTTTACTGATAAATTACAGGGGAAGAAAGTAAAGTGCTTCATCATGCAGTAGACGGTGAATTTGACCTTAGACAAGGAGTTAGGTGATGTCTGTTTTAATTACTTATCATTTTTTAGATCTAAACACTTTTTAGAACTTAATTTACATGACTTAATAGGATGTTTATTTGCTTTTTTTTATACTACTTAAAAAAAGTGGTAAGAGAATATTTTACCTTTAATGTGACTTTTTTAACCTTATTAAAATATAAAATATTTATATTTATATTTATACAATCATTTAAAAATTAAATAGTTAATAAAATTAAATCAAAATTGTTTTTCATTTTATTAATTAATATTATATTTCTTATAACCTTTAAAAAATAATTATTAACTAAAATTAAATAAAAATTATTTTTCATTTAAATAGTTAATATTATATTATATAAACTCATATGATATTGTTGTAAAACTACTATATCATTAATATTATCAATTTTTAAAATTCATTCCTCCAATTAGAGCAAGTTTAAGCCATATCAATTTGTATAAAAAAAAAAATTGTAAGAGTAATATTTTATCCATTACATTTTGAGGACCATATTTTGAATCATAAAAGAATAATTCTATTAATTAAAGTGTTTTTTATTTCATAAACTTAAAAAGAAAAAAAAACTAATATGATCTTTTAACTGACAATATTAAATATTAATTTTTTTACTTTAAATTTACACTATTAAATAAAATAAATTGTCCTTACCAATCTAATAAATAACTTTTGAAATTTCAATAAACCTCTTCCTATAATATGTAATAAAATTCTATCAAATATATTATCTATTTTAAAACTCACTATTTATAATGATATCAAATTTTTCAATAGTTATTATTCAACATATTATTAGCTAATTAATTTGAAATATTAATATAAATAAATGAAAGTTTACCAATTATAAAAAATATTTATCATATTTTAATAAGGTAATTATAAATATAGTAATAAATAATATAACAATTTGATAATAAATACTAAAACAATAGCAAATATACTAAAATTATATCTTTTAATAAATTAAAATAATATTCATAAATAAAAATTTGATAAAATTTATATTATTTTAATATGTGGGGATATTTATGGAATAAAATTTTTAACACCTCATTTGGATAATAATGATTAGAAAATTTGATAAAATTTATATTATTTTAATATGTAGAGATTTATGGCATAAAATTTTTAACACCTCATTTAGATAATAATGATTAGAAAAAGTGATAAATTTTTACTTTTTCAATTAAGTGATTTATCACTTAAAATAAATGCTAAATAGAAAAATAAACAAAAATTTTAAGATTTAAATCTAAACACTTTAAGTGTTAAGTGATAAGTGAAAGAAAACAAACACCACCTTAATATTTCTGAAATCCGCCCTGGGAAACCCATTCAAACGGCCGACTTATATATGTTTTTTATGTGCATTTACTTACTTGTACTCGACCCTTCTCTATAAACTTCTCTAGTGACGTTTGAAGTTTGAGAACTTAATTTTGTTTCTGATACTGTCTTGCATCATTGATGATTATGAAATTGCGATAAATTAATTAGATTTAGAGAGTATCAGGCGTACACGCTTTTTGTGTGAACGGAAAAGTACTTTTTTTCTTCTTTCTTCCATTGAGAACCCTTTCATCATGATAAATGTATCCATTTCTCCCCAAGATTGTGCCGCGTGAGAATAGGTTACTTCGTGGTTGCCTGCATTTTCTTCGTTTGTGGGCTCTTGGATACTGACTCTCTTTTAAGAAATTTGCTCATTTTCTACTCTCCAAATTTCCGTAACTTAAAAGTATAATATTTACACCTCAGGAGTCTTCCACCATACCTCTCAGATCATCATTTCTCTGTATGAAATTGAAGTGTTTTCTTGACTAGTTCTATGAATTACTGACGAGGTTTAGTTCCGGTAAAATCTTGATTGCAACATTAAAAATCACTCTCGTCAAGTCAAGGTCAGCCACTGTAGAAAGTGTTCAAAATAGTAAATGTCTACAGCTACCAGTTATTGTTATATTTTGTGATTTAATATGTTTAAAGCATCAGTAGTTTACTGTTAGGTTGTGTTTGTTTCAATCACTTGACACTTTTAGATCTAAACACTTTTTAAATCAGTAGAATATTTTATTTTTAATGTGACTTTTTTACCCTTATTGAAATGTAACATGTTTATATTATATTTATGCAATTCTTTAAAAATTGAATAGTTAATAAAATTAAACCAAAATTCTTTTTTATTTAAATAATTAATATTATATTTTTTACAAACCTTTAAAAAATAAATAGTACTAAAATAAAATAAAAATTCTTTTTCATTTAAATAGTTAATATTATATTTCTTACAATCTTTTAAAAATTAAAAATTTAATAAAATTAAATCAAAATTATAAATAATTATAAATTTAATATTTATTAATTATATTTTAATTAATAATTTTTTTAATTTCTAATTGATTATATTTTTTTAAATTTATTCTTATCAATTATTGACCAAGTTTTTTTTAAATTAGTTATTTTAACTAAACTTCGTTAATAAAAATAACAAAACAATGTAAGTAATAGATAAACCGATCTCAACACCATAATTATTAAAATTCTTCAATGTAGCAAGCCCATAAAAAATTAATTATAAGCTTGAAATAATTGATTAGCAATTTGGTCCCGAAGTTGGTGCATAAAAGCTTGCTCTGATGCTCTATTGGATTGACTTGTGGTTGGTATTTGATTATGATATGCTTCCTCATCCTCTAGTTGAACTTCTTCATCATCAAATTTAGAAAATAATATATCTGCAATTGACATCTTTCGAAGTTTGGCATGACAATGGTTGAAGGTTTCCTCTTTTCCATTTGCTCGACCACCAACACGAAAGTCTTTTAACCAATATCGAATATGACGATACGGTGCCATAAATCCTCTCGTGTGTGTGCATGCAGCATCAACTAGATAATATTGATCTAGAAAAACAATTATTAGTTTGAGTAAACAATATGAATAAAACAAAAATTATTCACCTCTTGGATACAAAGATCAATGAATTGTTTTCTTTGAATGGGATCAGTCCAATTAGCCCTACTATTCTCAGAATTTTGAGACATCTACATATAAAAAGAAGTTCAATTAAAAACGAATCAAATGAATATGAGCATACAAGTCAAAATCATTCCTAGAGTAATGAAAACCAATTCAATAAAATAATGAAAACCAATTCAATAAAACCAACACAGATTTCATAACTCAAAGAGATCGAATTGGCATAACACTCAAAGAGTTCGGTGCTGACTGTCCATATATCTTTGGAAACTAATGAAGCTAATTCAGTAATTATTATACACATGGATTCAGTTTTGACAATATAGAAGAGCTAGCTACACATGGATTCAGTTGCACATTCACTCTAGTGTTTCTCTTTTGCCTTGGTTTGCCTCGAGTGTAAAATACGATTGATAAGTTGTTATTACACTAATGAGAGATGGGGTTTAATTTTAAAGCACCAGTGACCGTTTGAAATATTAATATTAATATATACAATATTGCCTAGGCCTAGCAGCAATATTGTCAATTAGTCAAATGAACTGATTTCACGTGATTTAGCAGCAATATATACAAAAAAAAGCAACAAACAAGGTTGGTTTTAGAGCCTTTGTATTTAGTTATGTTTGTTACATAACCATTCATATTGCAAAGTAAGATGATCATTAATCTCTGTTAATCAACACACTCCTACAAGAAGGCTAGCTCCAATAGTCTAATTCAGTTCTTTAGCTGGTTTAGAAACAAGCTTTCATGACCACCTTTCAGGTCAGCTTGTATCCGAGAGTTCCTAGCCTTGTTGAAGGTACTGTAGATGCAAAGTATTGTAGAGGATAAAGGGGGTCTTTCAGTTCTGTGATTCTATCCACTTATTTGGGTCCTACATTGCCCACATCTCTTTGTTGTTATTTTTATTGGGTTCCCATGTTAGCTTTTTGTTGTTGTGGAATTTCCAAAGCAACCCTCTCGTTGTAGCTAGTAGAATCTATCCTTTCTGACAACATCTTTCTATCTGATCTCTTTTCAGTGCTTTTCTTGTTTATTTTGTTTTTGTTTCCTTACCTTAGATGTTGTTGCCAATGGTTTTGCTTTTTTGCTGAGAGGTTTTGAATTTTGGTTGAGAGTGTGAGATTCTCTTGAGTTATTGTTGTAGGTTTCTCGAATTTTTGGTCTGAGGAATTGGTTTTGTGAAGTGGGTTGGTTTTGGTTGCTTGTGAACCTGTTGTGCTTATTGTTCTGTTTGTTTTTTTATGGTTTTGAGCCACAGGATTTGTTTAGTTGAGGTGGGTTGATCTGGGGTGTTGTGAATTTGAGAGAGGACTTTTTGTTGGGTTGTTGATGGTTGAATTTCACCATAAAAGACTTGTGTTCTGAGCATTTGAGCAATTGAGTTTGGAAGTTTGACGGAAATGAGATTTTGTTGTGAAATTGGTGAGAAAAATAGTTTCGAAGAGTGGAATTTGTGGTGAAGGACTAGCACAGAGCAAATATGAGAGGAGGAAAAGATGAGGGAAAGGTTACAGGTCCTATGTTTCCTAGGCTTCATGTGAATGATGCAGACAAAGGAGGACCAAGGCCACCTCCAAGGAACAAAATGGCTCTCTATGAGCAGCTTAGTATCCCTTCTCAGAGATTAGGCTCTGGATCACCATCCATGTTCCTTATTCCACCTAGCAATGGTGGCACCTTGATCCCTTCAATGTCATCAAGCAATGTGAGTTTCACTTTATATGTTATCTTAATCTTGAAGCCTTATGAATGTTCACATTTGCAATTTTTTGCCCTTGGATTTACCTTCTTATGATTATTAACCTGATTGAGATCTGGGGTTTCATTAACTAATGATTGGTGAGAATCAGTTCCTTTAGTTGTTTACAATCTACTGTTTTTGCCATAAATTTCGGCTTTGGTTCCATTGATAATTTCTGAATTTTCGTTCATGATCTTGGCAGTGTGAATATGCAATAAATTTTGATGAAATGGTTCTGTTTCTTTTCTTGTATTTGCAATCAGAATTGTTATTTGAGGTCCCATGCTCTCTTGGTTAATTGCTGGACCCTTCTTGGACCAATTTTGAATCCAACAAAAGTTACTTATATGGTTTTGAGCATATTTATATTGATGTTATGTGCTACCACTTTATCTTGTTTGATTACAAGAAGGGATTTATGATTGCAGGGTGGTGGTCATGAAAGGAGTGTGTATAACCAATTCTGCAACTTGCCTGCAATACCATCTTTTCAGAGCACCATTATAATTTTGCTTTAGAAAAACACAATACTCAACATAACACCCCAAAGCAGATAAGGGAAAAAAAAAACCTAAATCAACTCTAATGAAACTTCAAATATTTCAATGTAATGCATCAGCTCAATTTCCAAATAACCAGAATGCTTAGCGTCACCAACTAATTATTTATTTAATTTGATATAAAAGTAGCAATAAAGTAGACAAACAAGATTCCAAAAGAAGCACAATTCATTCAAAATTGTATATATTACTATGATAGATAATTACATAAACTATCATAGTAATATATATGGTTCAAGACATACAGTTTGGAAGAATAATATATTACGCATTCATGACATATATACAAGGAACATACAAGAAAAGCTCACCTGTTTGAGAGAACTTCCACAACCTCGCAAACCACCTCCCTCGTATTCAAATTCCCAAAATTCACCACCTGAGCAGACGAAAACAGGAGAACTCCATTCAATAATAATAATAATAATAATAAGAAAACAAGAGAACTCAGAATCGAACAAAGGCTTCTTTGATCCAAAATTGATACAAACTGAAATGCATGGAAGAAATCACCAAACCAAAAATTGAAAGCAGTGAAGTAACAAAATTTAAAAAATGAAATCAGTTACAGAGTCAATAACAACCAACAAATCGGAAGTGAAACAAACAAATAACAATTAAATACTTCAAAAAAGAAACAACATCGGAAAATAGACATGTCTTACCTGTGTAGGCCGTTGGAGAATTACTATTAGCGCCGGAACAATACGAAATGGCCAGATTTGGAGAGGGTTCACAGAGGAAGAGGCTATGGAGGCTGGGAGTCCCAGCAGCTAGGTCAAAAGACAGAACACAAATTATAATTGGTTTTATATATAAGGGTAATTTAGGTATTTTACTATATTAAGATGTTTTAGATTTAAAAAAGAAATGTTTTTTCACTTTTTATATTCAGACATATATATCTAAAAATAAGTGGATAAGACTCAAAACAAACGGACTAAATTCTGAAATCTATTTAGATTCATATTTCAGAGCCCAAAACAAATGGGTCCTTAGATTAATTCAGGCCAATCCACAGAACTTTCGCATGGTGAAAACAAGTTTGAGCTAGTTTATGAATCCCAGTTAAATAGCTTTTACCCTTTTAAATGATATATTTTAGTAAAGGACACATAAGAGTAAATCCAAAAACAAACCTATGACAGTGAAAGGATCATTCAGGAAAAATATCACTAACAAAGGAAGACTGCAAATTATGGGGTTAATATATTGAATTATGAAATGTTAGGTAAAATTTGCGAAAACATTTCTTTATGTCTGAAAACTTCATTGGTCCCTAAATATATAATATAAACTAAATAAATGAGTTAAAAAAAGAGAGAAAAAACTAAGAAAAATAGATGGCATCAATTTGCGGTGCAACAATCTGATGCATAAAGATTTGGCTCATGAGAAAGAGCTTCAGAATAGGATCAAATTCTGACGAGTATCACACGCTGCTTCGTTGTGGAAACAAAGAACTGATCTTGACGAGAACTTTTGCTAAGATCCGTAATTGTCAAAAAAAGAAAAAAAATTCAAGTACTAGTTTGAAGTTTATATTAGTTAGTGACATGCTCGGTGAACTACAAGTAAGGATACGGGAAGGCAGACAATAAGCTAAAGGATTTGCCTTCTTACTTACCGATCGAAATGATTACAAGAATATGCAACACAATTTATTTTGATTCTGTTTTTCTTTTTAGCATCACGTTGATGAAGCTTACAACTTCTGCCACTTCCTCCACCTCCATTACCAGAGAATTGGCCGAAATAGAGACAGATAAGATTGCCTTGTTGGCTTCAAGTCAAAGATTAGCCATGATCCTAGTCCTAAACTCGTGGAATGATTCTGTCACACCCTATATCCAGACTCCAGAGGATCCCAAGTGCGACTACATACAATCATTTAGAACCACAAGTTTGCAAACTGTAACAATAGTATTAACTATTTTTCATCAAGACTAGAGTTCACATACTGTCAACTATAGTATAGTATTATATACAACTGTATTAAAAAAGAATTAAAACTATGATGAACACAAAAAATGATGTTGCAACAGTCTATGGTTGCCAAGGGAACTCTACTGTCGCCATGCCAAAATCCTCCACAGTCTAAACGCCATCAATCACCTGAGGCACACAACAGGCTAATGAGTATAAACTCAATAAGTAAGCTAAATGAATGTGTTAACAATGGTTAACTAAGAAAGATCCAATAAAGAGCATAATTACTGTTCATTACTTATCATACAAGTAACAAATTTCTTGCTATAGGAGTCCAACAAACAATATTCAAGTCACCGAGGTCGCGCTCCTGCACAAGAGACATTGCGCGCCTGCGCAGGGTCTCTGTTTCAATGCACATTTCAAATTAAGGTTTGTGCTCCTGCGCCATATAGGTTGCGCACTTTGGCCAACATTCTACCTAGAATTTCTAAGTCGGCAAAAATTGAGCACCTGCGCAAACATTCTGTCTCATTTGCCTTTCTTAGACCATTTTCTGCTCTTATACATTCATACATTCACTTATCACATTTCAATGTAACCTTAGGGACATATAATACATGTTATCATAAATTTAAGGTTAGTCTGACAATCTGGGTGATATCGGTCCCATGTTACCAAATCCTACACAAGGAAATACATGGTCTAGACCTCATCTCATTCATTCCATTACACAGGTTCGCATGTGGCACTTTGTATTGTGTGTGGCACTTTGTGGTTCTCATAACCTTCAAGAGGTGACCCCTACACAATTTCAAGAGGTGTTCCCTACGCATCAATTTCACATTGAAAGTTTTATGTCCCAAGGTTTAGGCATGCATTTCACTTTCATAACATATCACATTTCATTTCATGCCTTCACATATCGAATTCGTAAGCACAAGCTCACAATCAATCTTTCAATCCCATCTCAAGCACAGTATTTCCATTAAACATAACATTCATATGCACAAAATCACATAGCATACACAACTCATAAAATAAGTAAAAAGTCTATTGTCCTCAGAGACAAGTTTAGCTTACTTGTCTGATCAAATTCCATTGTAGGATCCTTATTTCAATCTAGAAATCATTGAAAATTCCTTTAAGGATCATCAAACATAATAGCGGAAAATAAGTCCTTTACTGGCTCAGTATTACACACTTGATTGGATAATTTTCTAGAAAGTTGATGCTTGTCCCAAACCATATGAAAATTCATAGAAATCATTTAAACACATATAACATTCCCCATGCAAATTTTTAGGACAAAATGAGGTCATAAGCCCCATGGAATCACTTAGTTTAACACACTCTTAAATTCTGTCCAATGGTCCCTTAAACTGAATAGCATGATTTTAGAAATTCGTAAAAGTCTCACCGTTAATCAAATCAATACAAAAATTTCCAGTCTAGTATAAAACACATAAGAGATTACTTTCTCCAAAAATCATAGGTTTTTGTTGATCTTAGGTCTATCAAAAACAATTTGGTTTGCTTACTCTGTTCTAAAATTAGAAAATTTTAGAATTACAAATTTAATTTTGAAAAATCACAACAATTTCCACAGAGCTTCAAAAATCATAAAATTTTTTAGTTCATAAGAAAACATGCTTAAGAATTCACATACCAAAAATCAAGGGTTTTCATAAAGGAAAAGTCCCTCATATCCTATAATCTATTTTGAAACAAGTGATGTTCAAATTCATCTCAATAGATTCAAAAATTCACCAAAAATTGCATATTTCAAATTTCAAGTGATTCCAAATTATATATGATCCTAAACATGTCTAGTTTCACATATAAAAGTTCCAGAGCCAAAAAGTAAACCTAGAATTTCTAGGAATTTTCGGATTAAGTGCTGCTCAGTAAAAAGGCCCTGCAGAGTTTGCATTCAAGCATCATTTCTAACTTCCTATCATCATCCAATCCTTATAGAACTTGCGTAACTCATCATAAATCATGTTTCATACTAATTTTCTGAGTATACATGACATAAAAGTTTCATAAACAACACTATACTACAACAATTCATTGCAAAATGCAAGCACTAGGACTAGAACTTGAAGGAGGAGTTGAATTCTACCTCTTCTTCTCTCTTCTCCTTCACTTCCTTCACAATAGAGAGGGCTATAGGTTGGTTGAGAAAAAAGAGAATATGAATTCTCTAGGGACCTTAAACCCCACCCTTTTATATAAACAAACATGTACACTAATTTCAAGTTAAGGCCTCAAGTTATTAAATCTTCCAATTATGCCCTAGCACATTAAAATTCCATTGCCATGACACTAAGACCCACACACAATAACACATATGCATTTAAACATATTAAAGTTATGATCACTTAGAAATTTTGGGATGTTACAAATTCTTAACATTTTTGTGAGTAGGAGGGCATTACATGCAGTTGCAGGCATAGAAGAGTCACTGTCCTAGACTTACGTTCTAGAGGTTTTTTGGATCCTTATCACCAAACATTGGCAACCTCAGCTTCCTAAGGAAGATCGACCTCTCAAACAACTCGATCCAAGGTAAAATCCCTCCCGAAGTTGGCCTTCTATTCAGGTTACAAGGTTTAGATCTGTCCCATAACTCCCTGGTGGGCGAAATTCCTGCCAACTTGTCCAATTGCATGATGCTCACAATCTTGTATATAAGATTTAACAAGCTTGTAGGAAAAATTCCATCAGAGTTTGTCTCTTTGAGTAGCCTCAAAAAAATAGGTCTACACTTCAACAGTTTAACAGGTGGCATCCCATTTTTTCTTGGGAATCTTACCTCCCTAGAAACAATCTCTATAGCTGGTAATGCTTTTGGAGGAAATATTCTAGATTCATTGGGTTGATTGCAGAAGTTAACATCCCCTTGGCTTAAACAACCTCTCAGGTGTTGTCCCTCCTTCTTTGTACAATCTTTCCTCCCTCATTAATTTTTCCTTGTCTTTCAATCAACTTCGTGGAAGTCTTCCACCAAATTTAGGTCTTACACTGCCTTATCCAAAAACTTTTCAATTTGCTAACAACTTCTTTAGTGGACCTATTCCAATGTCTTTATCAAATGCTTCAGAACTCGAGGATATTCATATAGCAAATAACAGTTTCTATAGGAAACTGTCAGTTAATTTTGGGGGCATGCAACATCTTGGATACCTAAACTTAGAAAGTAAAAATTTAGGAAGTAGGGAAGGTGATGAAATATATATATTTGAATTCTCTGGCAAATTGTATCAATTTTTGGGCTTTCTATGTAGGTGACAACCAATTTAGTGGAATTTTGCTTCTTTTAGTAGCTAATCTATCTAGGAAACTCCAACATTTGACCTCTGGTTGGAATCAGTTGTACGAAAAAATTCCTTCAAGGATAGCTAATCTTGTTAACTTAACTATCTATGGACAAAAACCATTTTACAGGCAGAAATCCTGAAGAAATCGGTGAACTTCAAAACCTACAAGAATTAGATCTCTCTGACAACAATCTCTTAGGTGAAATTCCTGCTTCTCTGGGTAACCCGTCAGCACTTTATGCACTTAGCTTGAAAAATAACAAATTATCAAGAGCGACCCTTCTAGTCTAGGAAATTTGATACAATTAGGATATCTCCATCTTTTCTAGAATGAGCTCAGTGGAACCATATGCAAATAAATTTTTGAAATAACATATCTATCACTCTCACTGAATCTAGCCCGTAACCAATTAGTAGGATCCCTACCTTTAAATATCGATAATTTGCAAGCTCTATATATAATTGATGTGTCATACAATAAGTTGTCTGGCGAAATTCTGATTGAACTTGGTCTTTGTTCTCATCTTGAATCCCTTCATATGAAGGGGAATTTCTTTCATGGATCCATGCCTCCATCTTTGAGTGCTTTAAAAGGTATTCGAAACATTGCTCTTTCTCAAAACAATTTGTCTGGACAAATTTCAAAGTTTGTGGAGGTTCTTTCCCTGGAGAATTTAAATTTATCATTTAATAATTTAGAGGGTCAAGTATAATGGAAAGGAATTTTTTCAAATGCAAGTGCAATATCAATGGCCAGAAACAGTAATAGATTATGGAGGGGCATTGTTGAATTGCGTCTGCCTAAATGCACCAAAAATAGCTTAAGGATAGAAAATCTCTTCAAATACTAAAAATACTAATACCAATTACAAGTGCCCTTTTAGGATTAGCCATGCTTTCTTTTTTCATTTTTTGTTGGCTTAGAAGGAGAAGAGTAAAATGACCTTCTGAACCAATCCTAAAAAATACACTTTTGAAAGTATCCTGTGAAATGCTCCTTAAAGCAATTAATGGGTTTTCTTCAACACATTTGATTGGTGTTGGAAGCCTTGGTTCCGTGTATAAAGGATTTCTTGATCTAGATGGAACTATTGTTATAATCAAAGTACTTTGCCTTCAGCAGGAAGGAGCTTCCAAGAGTTTCATGGGTAAGTGTAAGGCATTAAGAAATGTGCGTCATAGTAATCTTGTCAGGGTCATAACTTCCTACTCGAGAATAGATTTTCAAGGTAATGAGTTCAAAGCTATAGTGTATGAGTCTATGACTATAAGCCAAATGGTAGTCTTGAAAGTAGTTGCATCCAGCACTAGAGATAAAAGAAAAGAAATCTGAAATTCAGAATCTTACCCCTCTTCAAGATTGAGCATTGCAGTGGATGTGGCGTCCGCAATAGATTATCTCCATCACCGCTGCCAAGAGCCAATCTTCCATTGTGATCTAAAACCAAGCAATGTTCTTCTCAACAGCGACATGATTGCTTATGTTAGAAATTTTGGGCTTCCAAGGTTTCTTGCAGAAGTGGCAATCTCAAATCAAAGTAGTTCCATTAGATTAGTTTTTGGAATATATAGTATTAAAAGATTATATGCTTTCTCAATTTAAATCTTGTAAATTGCAGAGTATGACCGTGGAAGTGAGGTGTCAACAAATGGGATGTCTACAGTTATGGGATCTTGTTGTTAAAGAGATAACAAGAAAAAGACCAATAGATCCTATATTTGAGGGGGACCTTGATCTTCACAATTTTGCAGGAAAGGCCTTCCCTGACAAAGTAATGGATATTGTGGATCCAGAGCTTCTAAACGATGACGTAGATCAGGTGGTTACTAGTGCTACTATCCAAATCAACAATAGAATGGAATACCTGATCTTTATGGTAAGAATTGGAGTGTTGTGTTCAATGGACTCTCCACAGGATTGAATGAACATTACTGTTGCTCTTCGTGAATTGCAACTAGTCAGGGACATCCTTCTTGAGTCCAACTAACAAAGAGGTATGACCCAACTAACTTTTATTCATGGCGATATTGAAGTAGAATTGATTGAAATTGGAGATTCCAAATTTTAGTTTAACCAACGAAGACGACTTCTTGATTTCATCCAATTTTAATTCTTTTATCTCCAAATTCAGAACATATAGAAAGTTTTATTCTAATCTTTCCTTGTTTTTTCTTTCTTTTTCTTAATTATGTCTATAGGGAAAAGTAGAAAACCATTGAAAAGCTTCATCAAGCAATAGATCATTAAATATAAATAGCAAGTACTTCTGCGATCTACATTGCTACATATAACGTTTTAAATAACATGTACTTTATTAATTACATTTTAATTGCATCTATAATGTATTCAATCCATTAAGATGATAGTTATGGGATTTGTAGATCGTTAAATATGTGTTGGTGTCAACGTCTACTACATATGCATGTGCCATGCACATGATGATTCTTTTGTTCAACTTGTAATAAAACTAGAATATTATGTTATTTCTTATTTTACTGTTTCTAGAAGAATGTTATAGGAAGTATTTGATTTACAAAAAATATCTCCTTAGATTAAGATATTGTTTCTTGTATCCTAATTAAAATAGGAGAATATTTATTTATGTCCTAATTCCTTTAGGAGTTTAATTATATCTATTCATATTATATTTCTCCTTATCATAATATAATTTTGATTAGAATTTTTACGGGATTCTAAGGAGATTTCGTCCAGACCTCCCACTATATATACTAAGTTATTTTTACATAACTTGGTTGGCGAAATTCATTAGTTGGTGGGGAGTGTTCTTTGTTTCGGCATTCCAGGATTTGAGAGAAAAGCTTCAACGCAAATTGGAATGTCTTTATTGATTCTTTTAGTCTTTGATTCATGTATGAGAGGTAGAAATCGTACATGAATTGTTGTTTAGGTCTGTGTGAGTTAGTAGACACTTGAGAGAACTTGCGGGTTAAGTGTTTATGTAATTCAACGTCAGACGTCATTTGTTATGTATAACTTAACAGTGTGTTGGTAAGTTATCTGCGACAGAGAGTGGACAGTATCACTAGAGTTTAAGATCTTGGTGAGATTTTGTTTTACAAAGATTAGGTCAGTGTGTGAGAGCGAGTCAACACTGTAAAAGATCTTAAAGATTATACAAACAAGAACTTAGTGAATTGCAGCTCTATAGTTATCCGTGGATGTAGGTTTTATAATCGAACCACGTAAAAATCCTCTTGTGCCGATTTACTTTACAGTTTACTGTTATATTTCTTATAACTGCATACTTCCAGAACTCACAATATGAATAACAAGTACTTCTGCGATCTGCATTGCTACATATAATGTTTCAAATTACATGTATTTTATTAATTGCATGTATAATGTATTCAATCCATTGAGATGATAGTTATGGGATTATGCAGTCACCATCATACCCCTCATGGCTTTATACATCCGGGCCTAAAGCGATCATCGACATGGAAGGCACATCCTCAATGGTTCGAACTCGGCTTGTTCTTATGACATGAGTACCATCTGGCTAGACAGACGCATCCCCAAGGTTCAAACTCGGCTTGTACTTACAACATGAGTTTTGGACATGACTTTTTTTTACAACATGAGTACCATCTGGCTAAGGGCATGCTGGTGACCGCCTTAGGCCCGGATGTTACAAAAGCGGATAATATGTGACATGTGTGAGGCGCATGCCGGTCACTACTATAGGCTCGAATGTCCACTAGGAGAATAGTATAACCTTCAGTCCTGGCCAAGCTATAATCTTACAAAGGCTGGGAGATTAGTATTATTTTTAATGTATTAAAATAATACAGTATGCAGAGGCAACAAAAACCACTAGGACACAGTTTCGTTGAAGTTTCTTATTGCTGAATAAGTATATTTTGGTTTAGAAAAAAGAATCAATAGTGAAAAACAAGTAAAAGAAATATTTTTTTAACTATGGAATAAATAATAAAACGAGAACTAAGGTTAAAATTGTAAGAATATAGAAATATAAGGCGTCAAAGGTAATCCGACTTTAATTTATTCTTCACTGTGGTAATTGTGCACGATCAAGGCTGCAAGCAGCTCAGAACACCGCCTTTTCAGCCAATCAGAATACGTGCCTTTGCATGAATCAAAACCAACCAGTTACGGAAATCTCTATGTAGTCCAGCAGTTTCATCAAGTGTCCAACCCGTCCCATGCAAGCCATTTAAAGGACTTTTCTGGTGTAGCTCTACGCCACTTTTATTACTACACTTTCCATTTTTATTTTTATTTTATTTTTTTAAAAATAGAACCAGATGCTTTTCAAATTTTAATTATTTTTATCTAAAATATCACAATTATTTAAACTAAAATCTATTCGAATAAACTACATCAAACTCCGTCTGTAATATTTAGATGAATAAGGAAATAAATGATTTTCTATGTTAGGGGGGTTTAAAATATTTTTCAGAACCTTGAGGGAGACAAAGTTTTCGCTAAATATCAAGGGAGGTAAGTGTCATTTGCCCTCCTTTATATACCACCTATAATTCAACCCGAGTCCAAACCCACCAAACGATCATGGCTAGTCTCTGGCGGGCCGTTTCGGGCCAAACGAACCAATTTAGCGACTACGACGGCGTCGAGTTCTGGTCGAACCCGGAGCGAACAGGCTGGTTGACTAAACAAGGCGAGTACATTAAAACATGGCGCCGCCGGTGGTTTGTCTTAAAGCAAGGTAAGCTGTTCTGGTTCAAGGAGTCAACTGTTACTCGCGCCTCCAGGCCACGTGGCGTCATCCCGGTGGCCTCCTGCCTCACGGTCAAGGGAGCCGAAGATGTATTGAACAAACAGTATGCTTTTGAGCTGAGTACGAGGACTGAGACGATGTACTTCATCGCTGATTCAGAGAAGGAGAAAGAGGATTGGATCAACTCGATCGGACGGTCCATAGTTCAGCACTCGAGATCGGTGACTGATTCGGAGATCGTTGATTACGATAGCAAACGATAATTATAGGTCAGCTTTGGTTTGATTCGTGCTTTCGCTTTAAGCCACGTGGCGACGATAGTTTGGCGAATTATTTTTGTGGTTGTATATTAAGTGTTACTTCAATTATGTTAAAAATAAATTTCTGTTCAATAGTCTTCGCTTAATTGTGTTGTTTGCAGTTAACGTTTTCACTGCATGAATTGCTTTGTGATGTATCATTTTGTCTTAATTTTGTTGTGGAATTTGTATGAATTTGAGATGTTGTGAATTTTACATTGTTACTTTTTTTTTTTTTTTTGGATAAGAAGATTTAGACTGTTCCTTGTAATGTATTCCACAGCCAAGTAATTTAGAATTTATGTTCATTTTGATGGATGTCAAATTGAATTTTTTTTTTTTTTCTTTTTGCTGATTTAGAGTGTTGTGTTTGGGATTCTGCTTATGTTTTATGGTGGGTCATGAATAGCATGAAAGTTAGAAGCAAACCCGTAAGATAGAAATTTGGATTATTTCAAGTTTTGAGCATTGACAAATAGGCTTGTGAAGTGGGAAAATCATTTTTAGTTTATAACAGATGCGTAATAAAAATCGAGTTGACTGAATTGTAGTGGTGAAAGGAAACTGGAAACTGAAGCATTTTGTCATGAAATTTCGGGTTTAATGGTTACATTCTTTAAGCGTTTCTTACCCTATAATTGGTTCAAATGATACTCAGTTTGCGGCTAGCATTGTCCATCATAAAATTTTTTTCCAATGTCATTCTTTCCAGCATCTTTTATTTCTGTTCACTCTTTGTTTGTCTCCATTGGACATGAAAGTCCAACTCTTAATATTTAGAGCAAGCACTCCTGCATGTTTGTCTCTGTTATATCTTCTTCCAGCAGTAAAGGGGGATCAACAATGTTGATCTTATGTTTGGGCAGTGCCATTCTAGTGAAATTGTGAAGGCTCATATCATCCTTAAACATGTCATCAGTTCATCTTTTTGCTGTTAACAGCTCTAGCAGAAGTATCCCATAGCTGTATATATTGCCCTGAATGGACACTTGTTCACTTATGCCATATTCTGCAAATATAGATTAAATTGATAACATGATTTATTTTTAGAAAGTTTGTGACCAACAAGTTCTTGGAAATAACCATGTTTATATCTATATCTGGAGCAACATGTATATTAGATCCCTCAATCATGTCTGAGCTAGATTTGGCATCTTGAGAACCAGTAGGAATCTTAGAAAGTACTGTTGACAGCCCAAACTCACCCTCATTAGCTGCCTGTTTTGATCAAGAACATTGCTGGGTTTTAGATTTAACTTTATCTTCTGGACTTCCTTTCGGCATGAACTCATAGATTACAGCTCTGAAACCATTAGCTTGATTATCCACACTTGAGTGCACACATTATTTCAGGAGATTCCTATGGTAGATGCTTCTGAGGGCTCTGCATCCGCATATGAAGCTCTTTGAAGCTTCCCTTTGCTTTGCTGAAGATTCAGCGCTTTCGCTGCATTGATTAATTAAGTTGGGTGAAGAAGAAGAGGGCTTCTCTTTTGATTAATATCTCTTGTAGCAGCCTGCTAACAATGTTAAGCAAACTACTTCTATTGGGGTGACAATTTTGAGAGTGAAAGCGCTTCTTTAGTTGGACTCTTTAACTGTGCAAGTTTGCAGCTTGGGTGCAGAGATTTCTTCACACAGCTTTTTGTTTCCAACAAGAGAAATGGCTCTAGCAATTGTAAATAATCCTATTTTGGGAACTCCACCTTTGAGCTCATTGAATGGGATTTAAGTTTTACAGAATAGGAGGTATAGTGAGGTTATTAAGGGAGATTGGAATTCGCCCTGTCAATTTGTTTCCTGAGAGGTATAGTTTTAGCAATTTTTTAATATTGCCAACACTGGAAGGTTTCTTGGCGCTCAAATTCAAGTAGAACATCCAAGAGGCCTAAGTTGACTAGATTGTTCCATGAATTTGATTTATGCCTAGTGCCATGACAAATATCACTTTGCCCTCTTATCTTCTATACGGTACCTCCTATGTATTGCTGGACCCTCAACCACAATTCAAGAAAATCATTTATACCCAAATTCAACAAGATCAGCAGGCCATATCTGGTGAGATCAGAAGGCACCCCTCTTGGTTTAAATACGGTATGGAATTGGGTTCTATTTCTTTCCACAAATGGTTGCAACTGGGTCGCTGGATATATTTAAATACATTTAAAGTTGGAAGATATTTTTGTCAAACCCAAAACTTTGACAAGAAAAATTGAATGTGCAACTTGCTCTTGGGTTGCTTCTGCCTCAGACTCTCTTATCATCTCCCTGATTTAGCTTGCTATCACTTTCGCATTATTAGCCTTCTTTCACCAAGTTCGACATTTTGTTTCGTGAGGTTATTAGGTTTTGCGTTTTATTGTATGCCTTGCATTTCTATTGTTTTAACGTTCTGACATAGCTAGTGAAACATACCTAGTGGGAAAATGTCAAATGAATCATTACTTAAGCTACAAAAAATCGATGGATAAACTGGAAGAGTAATATTTTCCTGTTTATATTCCAACATGACTCAGCCTCTCTGAATACAAGTGAAAATGAAGCAGGAAATCCAATATATTAAATTAAATAAATTAAATCGTCTTAATGTATTTCTGTGTAAATAACGCTATAGAACTTTATTATTCAGGGAGGATGTTCTTCCCCTGCTAGTTGCAACCTGGTGCCTCTCTCCTCTGATGCCCACACCAAGAAACACTTCCTTAATTATGTCCATCCCCAGGACTGTGTCATTTATCCTCATTCGTTCATTAGGTTTTTCTGTTGAACAAGCGACTCCAATCCTTATAAGTGAAATCAAACACTCCCTCATTTTAGCTTCCATGTTTCTGTCATTCACAGTGTCTTTTATGGTTTCATCAAGTTCTTCTTCTGCTAGCAGACGAGTATCCACAATCTCCATCATTCGAGCAGGCAGCGCCATCTTACAGAAATTATGGAGGCTTAAGTTATCTGCAAACATTTCATCCGTCGGTCTTCTTCCTGTCAGTGTCTCCAGCAGAAGAATTCCAAAACTGTAAAGATCTCCCTGGATTGTTGCTGAGCGACCCATTCCATATTCTGTGTAGGCATTCAGAAAACAAAGGAGTCATCAATGATTCAAGATTAAACTAGTGTTTAATTTTTACCTTTGAAGTAAAAACAATAAGAGAAGGATGTGGATGCAGTGGCGGAGCCACGTTGGGTGAATAGAGGGCATTTGCTCCCTCTAATGAATGAAAATTCATTAAATTTACATATTAAGTTTTCCATTGCCCCCTCATACTTCTATCGCTCACTCTTGCCCTCATATAAATATTAATTCTTTCTTAGTTGCCCTCTTAGAAATCAAATTTTCTTTGTTGCCCTCTCAAAAAACCCATGTTTCAATGTTGGAAGTCTATATTCATTGCATAAAATAAAATAAAAAAATTACTCTCTCGTACTTTTAAAACTCACCATGAAAAAAGCAATACCATACTAAAATTCAATATGTACTTTAATTATAACATAAACATAAAGCTTTTTTATTTTTTTGTTAGACTACTTTACCCTCACTTTTTCTTTTCTCTCTTATATTTCATGTCGGGCAAGCCGAAAACCAGTTTCAACTACACTTCATCAGTTCAAGTGTTCAACCCTCATGAACTCTAATTTCTCTCAAATCCATCATCTCTCAAGAAAAAAGTAGAACAAATTATCTGTAGAGGTGTGCCCCATAGAAATATTATTTTGTTTTGTTTTTGTTATTGGAACAAAAAAAAAAAAAAAGAAATTAGGCATCTAAATTTTGATTAAGTAGATTTTGATGAATATAGGTATTGGATTGTTGAGATTTTAGATAAGGATTCAAATAATTGATATTGTAATATAATAATGATATTGGTTGATGCAACCTAAATGGATAAAAAAATGTTTATTTAGAGCTTTTTTTTTTAAATTTCTTTGGTTGAATTCTTTTCATTGAGTTTCTACATGTAATTTTAAAATAGATTTATCATTTATATGTATATGGTAGTTAGTTTAGTTTAAATTATTTCCATCTACTTTATAATTATTAAAGAATTATAATGTTAATTTTATTTTTTCATTCTACTTCTTTAATTGAACTCTTACCATTGAGTTTTTATATTAAATTACTTACGAGGTCAAACAAATTATTGATACAATGTTGTAGTATATAAAATTGTACTTAAGACATATTAAATACCAATATAATCAATTAATAAAATCAATATTTTAGTATTTTTAATTTAAATATTAAGTCTTATAGTTTGATTTTGTCCCCTCAAAGCAAAGTTTCTGGCTCCGCCACCGAGTGAATGAATTCCATACCTGGTGCAATGTATCCTACCGAACCCCCGAATGCAGTTGAATCGGTTTGCCCTGTAATAGGATTACTGGTACTTATAGGAAGGAACCTGGCCAACCCGAAATCTCCCACATGAGCAGTCATATCCTCATCAAGAAGAATATTGCTGGGCTTCAAGTCACAGTGGGCAATTGGCATTTCGCAGTGGCGATGAAGATACTCCAAAGCGGCGGCAACAGCAACAGCTATGTTAAGCCTTTGTGTGAAGCCCAATTTCCTGGTTTATACCAGTGAATCTACTCTTGGATGCAGCCAACTTTCCAAGCTTCCATTGGGCATGAACTAAAAAACAAGGGCTTTAAATGAACTAAAAAACAAAGGCTTTAAAATCATTACTTTTTTTTTTTGTGTAACCGAGGTGTCCGGATCAACTTACGCGTACCACGACTAATCCTCGGAGGAGATTAGCGCAACCACAACCCACTGTCACGGTCTCCCACTTAAATCATAGAGGATCTTCCACTTAAATAATAGAGGAGGCCATTGTGGAGACTCGAACCCAGGACTCCTGCTTCACCACTTGAACCAACCCATTGTGGGTTAAAAATCATTACCTTCCAAAAGTTATGCTCGAATATGCTGTGATTATCTTAAGAAGATTCCGATGTCTGGTCTTCCTCGGAGCTTCACATTCTGCAACAAAGCTTTTGGAGGCTCCTAATTGTTCAAGATTGAATACCTTCACTGCCACAGGTTTTCCATCCTGCTGGAGCTTTCCTTTGTACACAGAACCGAAACTTCCAATGCCGACCAAGTTACTAAGAGAAAGTCCGTCAGTAGCTTTAAGAAGCTCGTCATAAGAGATCCTCAAGAATTCCTCGTTAAGGGATGATTCGGAAGACAATCTTCGTGATTTCATTTTCCAACAAAAAGCAACCAAAAGAGCGAGCAGTATCAGACAAACACCAACACTAACTAATATTATGATAATTTCAATACCAAGATGATTATTCTTCTTTCTAGATTCTTGAATGGCACAGGATGGTAAGTTCAATTCAGGAACGCCATCACAGAGCTTCTGGTTTCCAACAATCGAAGTCATGCTTGTGTTGGTGAAAACACCTTTAGATGGCACCTCTTCCTCAAGTTATTGAAGGACACGTTCAAATTTACAAGAATTGTAAGTGTCTCTAAATCTATTGGAATTTTACCAGACAAATTGTTCTGAGAGAGGTCCAAATTTACAAGTCCTTTCAGGAAACCAAACGAGGGAGGAATGCTGCCCTGCAACAAATTACCGTGCAAAAAAAGGTGTTCCAGTCTCAAACGATTTCCAAGAATGCTTGGAATTCACCAGATAACTTGTTATCTGAAAGATTTGCCAAACGCCAGTGTGAGGGAACCACTTAACATGTTATGAGCAAAGTTGATGGAAACTAAGGCAGAGAAAAGACCAATCGTGTCAGGTATGGAACCTCCAAGGTTGTTATGAGAAAGATTTAAAATCTGCAACCTCTGAATGTCCTCGAGGCCTTAGGGATGCGCCCAGTCAGGTTGTTCTGTCCCAAATTCAGTTGGAAGAGTTGAGTGAGGTTGCCAATTGATTCTGGGATCGAACCAAACAGTTTATTTCCGCTGAGAGCAAGTTGTTGCAGTTTTTGAAGCTTCCCTATTGTTGAGGGGATAGTACCTGAGAGAGAGTTTTGATCCAAGCCAAGTTCAATCAAGTTGACGTAGTTTGATATACCAGCTGGGATGTTACCAACAAATTGATTCCCTCCCGCCACTAGTATTCTAAGTTGAGCAGAGAGATTAGTAAAGGAAATCGGTAAAACACCCCCAAAACCGTTTTCATATAATCCCAATATCTGTAAATTGGTGCAATTGTTTAAAGATTCAATAAAACTTAGGTCACTAGCATCCCAAGCGCCTAAACTATTAGAACCAATATTCAACCACCGAAGAGCTTTCATTTTCTACCAAGATCAGAAGGAATCGGCCCCGAAAATTTACTGTTAGAGAAGTCCAAAATAATCATTCCTGATGCATTGGAGAAAGAAACTGGAAAACGTCCTGTGAATTGGTCTCCTCCAACCGAAATTCTTTGAAGGTTAGGAAGTGTGAGGCCGATGTCTGAGGGTAGACTACCAGTTAACTGGTTAGATGGAATGACTAAATCCGTGAGGGAAAGGAGGAACTCTGCCCGAAATTTTGTTTAAGCCAGTACCAAAATACGCTAGGTTGGTGAGATGGCTAATGGAATCAGGAATGGTGCCTTCAAGGCTATTTGTTCCTAGTGAAAGTCTTTGGAGAAGAGATAGGTTACCTAGAGATGCAAGGATATACCCGTGCATATTGTTGGAGAATACAGATAGGAAAGTGAGCTTGGAAAGGGAACCAAATCCTTCCGGAATTTTCCTATCAAGATCATTGAAAGTTAAATCCAAAACTCTGAGTTCAGAACACCTTGACAAATTGCTCGGAATCGCCCCTTGCGGAGTCTTGCTAGTAAAATTTAGATTCTGCAAGCGGAACAGATGGCCAACCTCTTGTGGGATACTGCCTTGAAACCGATTATCTTGAAGGTAAATGGAACTGAGGAAGATCAAATTGCCAATGAAGGGTGATATCGAACCCGACAACTTCTGAGACCTCAAGTCCAACTCTACAACTCTGTGATGCCGGTTACCGCATGTCACTCCATACCACTCGCATACATGGAAAGAACTGTTCCATGTACTAAGCACTCCAAGGGGATCCTCGGTGATCCAATCCTTGAATGCAAGCAAAGCTACTATATTCAATAGCCGCATTAGTAGCTTTACGAAGAAATGCTGCTAAGCTAAGCAGCAAAATCATCTTTACTACAGAAGTTCTGATAGCAAGAGAAGGCTCCATTAAGCTTATCAAGCAGAGTTGCTTTTCTCCCTCCTGTCAAGCTAAAGCATGGAGAAGAATGCGACCAAGTTTTATAGTTATATACTTATAATCTCTCAACTACCTTAAAGTATTTATTACCCCATACTATTGATGCCTCAAATATGATTGACATTTAATGTTATTCAAATCCACTTTCTAGTTCTGGTTTTGAAATTTTGAAATCATATCTTGCGAAGTTTTAATATCATTTTGTTCAGATATTTTGTTATCTCTTGAATCCCTCCACTTCTGCCAAGCCATAAGTGAATGTCCCTCTGACTTCATCAATCTTGTTAAATGAACAAATGATGCAAGCAATTACGTTAAAAGAACACACATTCAAAGGTCATATCACACCCCTAATCAGTGCAACCAGAACACTCATTCTTTTCATATTTTCAAAAGATAAATAAATAAATAAAATCATTAATGTTACCAATGACCCTCAAGTTTTTAATCTTCGCTCACTATAGGACCGTAACATTTTTGTTTTGCACTTATAACTTAAAATGGTAAAAACGATAAACACAATAATGGCAATGCAGCGGACATGCCAAAATCTTACTTAATCTAAGCAACATTAATCACCTCAAGTACATAATAAAATTAATGAGTATAAACTTAGTAAGTAAGCCAATTGTAGGCGTTAGCACAGTCAATCAATAGAAAATTAAATAAAGAGTGTGGTACTGTTCATTACTTATCACACCAGAAATAAATAACTTGATAGAAAAGTCAAAAAAACAGTATTCAGGGTACAGGTGTCACACTCCTGCATGAGGTAACCTACGTGATGACGCAAGGTTTCTAGTTCCTAGCATTTTTCTGATTTCAGACTGGCGCTCCTAGGCCACAAGGGTTGTGCCTACGCCAACCTCCTGCCTAGGAGCTCTTGTTGGTTAATGTGGCGCTTCTGCGCAACTTTTCTTGCGTGCCTGCGCCAATTTTCTATTTTGGCCTACCATCCTTAGCTCATTTTCATCCTTTTGCACGCCCATACATTTACTAATTTCATATCATATATGCCTTTCTTAGGCCATTTTCCTCACTTATACACAACACATACATGTACTTATCTTATTTCACATATGCCTTTTCTTGTCACACATACATATACATATGTACTTGTCTCATTTCACATATGCCTTTTTCAGGCCATTCACATCATTCATATACATATGTGCTTATTTCGTTTCAGTGTAATCTTAGGGGCACAATATCACACATTATCACAAATTGGAGGCTACTCCGACAATCTGAGTGATACCGGGCCCATGCTACTGAATTCTTTACAAGGAAACACATGGTTCGAACCTCGCCTCTTCCAATCAATCACAAAGATTTGGCCTACTTATAAATGACACATCACATAAGACCTTGGGAACACATAACACATGTTATCATAATTCGAAGCTAATCCTACAATCCGGGTGATACCAGGCCCATGCTACCAAATCATTTATGAGGAAACACATGGTTCATACCTCTTATCATTCACTCGTTCACAAAGAGTCGCATGTGGCACTTTGCGGTCTCTATGACCCTCAAGAGGTGGCCCCCATGCCAATCAATCATAATGGTCTGAAATCACTTATAATAGTCCAGACCTTCTCTTATTCGATCGATCACAATGGTCTGCACATAGCATTTTGCATTGTGTGTGACACTTTGTAATTTTCACAACCTTCACGAGGTGGCCCCCGCATAATCTCAAGAGGTGGCCCCCATGAAATTGTTCATAATGGTCTGGATGTGGCACTTTGTGGTTTCCGAAACATTTAAGAGATGGCCCCTATGCTATCAATTGCTTGAGAGCTTAGAGTCCCCAAGGCAATAGGCATGAGCCACCATTTTCATAGTTTTCTCACATATCATTTTCCAAGTTCACAGATTTCATGCCATCACATATGAGGCCATTGACAATCCGAGTGATACCGGGCTCATGCTACTGAATCCTTTACAAGGAAACATATGGTTCGAACCTCGCCTCTTCCAATCAATCACAAAGATTTGGCCTACTCATAAATGACACATCACATAAGACCTTGGGAACACATAACACATGTTATCATAATTCGAAGCTAATCCTACAATCCGGGTGATACCAGGCCCATGCTACCAAATCATTTATGAGGAAACACATGGTTCATACCTCTTATCATTCACTCGTTCACAAAGAGTCGCATGTGGCACTTTGCGGTCTCTATGACCCTCAAGAGGTGGCCCTCATGCCAATCAATCATAATGGTCTGAAATCACTTATAATAGTCCAGACCTCCTCTTATTCAATTGATCACAATGGTCTACACATAGCATTTTGCATTGTGTGTGACAATTTGTAATTTTCACAACCTTAACGAGGTGGCCCCTGCATAATCTCAAGAGGTGGCCCCTGTGAAATTGTTCATAATGGTCTGGATATGGCACTTTGTGGTTTCCGAAACATTTAAGAGATGGCCCCTATGCTATCAATTGCTTGAGAGCTTAGAGTCCCCAAGACAATAGGCATGAGCCACCATTTTCATAGTTTTCTCACATATCATTTTCCAAGTTCACAGATTTCATGCCATCACATATGAGGCCATTGACCCATTCCGAGGCCATCACATATCAAAGTCTTAAACACAATTCGGGAAAAATCACATATCAAAGCCATAGGCACAATTTCATGTCATTCATATATCAAACCATAGGCACGATTCCATACAATCACACATCAAAATCATGGCACAATTCAATGTCATCACATATCAAATTCATAAGAATTTTTTAACACATCTCATTCAATTCATGAGTTGACATTTCAAATCTCATAACACAAGCTTAAAGTCAAATTTTTCATCCATCACAAATACAACAATGTAATTACCATAATATTAACATTTAACAAAATCTCATTGCACAAGTGCCACATATAACTTCACAATAAATTTATTGTGGCCTTAAAACATTTTAGCTTACTTACCTAA
Organism: Boswellia sacra; assembly: GCA_013180625.2. Lineage (NCBI taxonomy): Eukaryota > Viridiplantae > Streptophyta > Magnoliopsida > Sapindales > Burseraceae > Boswellia > Boswellia sacra. Next base: position 54,084 of record SNVD02013998.1, on the reverse strand, counting down.
TCGAATTTCTACTATAGAGTCATTAATTTCACCTAGAAACCATAACAAAATTCCTTTAAAGATCATGGTTCAGCAGCGGACAGTAAATCCCTTTATGGACTCAACTTTACACATATTCAATTAAGTGATTTTTAGGTAGTTAATGCTTGTTCTAAAATCTGTATCACTTTGTGAACATGATTTATGCACATATGACATGTCTTATTAAAATTTTCAGAATAAAATGAGGTCATATGCCCCCTCAAAATCACTTAGTTTAGTAGTTTACCAATTCTGTCCAGGGATTTCTTCAACTGAGCAGAATGACTTTAGGAATTTATAGAATTCCCAATAATGATCAAATTAACACCAAATTTTACAGTCCAATATAAAACACATATAAGATGCATTGTACCAAAAATCATAACTTTTTAATGGGTTTTGTTCATTCAAAAGTAATTTATTTTGCTTGCTCTATTCTGAAAGTTAAAATTCTTAGTTTTATAAGCCCAATTTTGAAAAATCACAACAATTCGTACAAAGCTTCAAATTCTATGAAAATTTTTAGTCTATAAGAAAATATGTATAAGATTTTTCATACCAAAAATCATAAGTTTTTATGAAGATTTAGTCCCTCAAATAAAATTCGTTCCCCATGCTCTGTTTTAAAAGGGGAAGTTCAATTTCGTTTTAGCAAGTTCAAAAATTCACCATAAGTCACACACTTTGAATTTTTAAGTTATTCAAAATTCTACATACTCCTACACATGTTTAGTTTATCAGGTAAAAATTTTAGAGCCAAAAAATAACCCTAGAATTTTTTTGGAATTTTTGCACTTAACACTGCTCAGTACAGAAGCCCTGGAGAATTTAAACTCCATCATCATTTCTAACTTCCTATCATCATCCCTTCTTCTAAATTCTTTCATAATTCACATTAATCATGTTTCCTACTAAACGTCAAAGTATACCAAGCAGAAAATATCATAAATCATGCTACCCTACCATAATTCATTCAAAGAAATTAGGCATCAAAGCAAGAAATTAAGAAGGGAAGTGAGTTCTTACCTTTCCTTCCTTCTTTTCCTTCTTCAATTCTTTCAAAAATCAGGGAGAGAAAGAGAGAGAAAGTGTTGGAGCTAAGGGAAAAGAGAATGAGTTCCTAGAGAACTGTTTAGCCCGCACCGGTGCCGGCCCCCTTCCCTCCTTTCTTACACACACACACACACACACACACAAAAAAGTTAGGGCCTCTAGTTACAAAATTTTCATATAAGCCCCTAATATTTATTTCTTTTGCCACAATATTTGAAAACACATAATTAACAATAAGCATGCACCTAAGGAAAAATAATGTCATGGTCACATGCTAGGTTGGAGATGTCACAAAATCCTTGAACGCAACCAAAAAAAAGCAACAGAGTCGACATTTTATCAGAGCTATTTCAAAACAAGAAAATGGTTGCATCAAGCTTGTGACCTTCTTTGTCAGAAAAGGGAACAACTAAATAGTTCCTTTAACTCTACATATTTTCAATTCTAATTCAGGTTGAATTTCGATGACACTGGTAAAGTTCCAGTTTTAGAGCTCTGTAAGCCTCCCAACCCCTTTTTTAGTTTTCTTTCACACACTTGATATGTTGATCTTTGACAAAAAATGTTGTTTAATGTCAATCTTCTTTTTAGTAATAAATAAATTAACAATTCAAGGATGGGTTGTTAGAAACAATAATGAAATGTAGGATAAGATCACGACTTTCCAAAATTGGGGCCTTAGCTATGACTTTCCATAATAAGAAGGAATCTCAAAAATTATATATACACCAATGTCTAATCAACAGATCATAGTTACAACCATTTTCTTTGCAAATTAACTAGATATATAATATTATTTTTTACTACTATAAAAGTTGTACTCTTCTCTATTCAATTTAAGCCGTATCACTGCATATTATCATAAAACTTACTATTCATATGATGATGCAAGTTTGAAGTAGAGTAATTAATACTAAAATTATCTTTTAAAAAAGTATTTTAGTGTTATTTCAATTTTTTTTTCAATGTATCCTTCAAAACACGTTATAAATGATGACTCTTTATATAGTTGGTTTCTTCATTATCTTTTTTTTTCTTATTTTTGCAAGAAAGCTCTGCATTAGGCAAGCATACAAGTAGCTAACTATTTTTATATTTGCTCACTAAATTTCTACATATGTCTACTTGATAAACCTCTTGTAAAAGGGAAGTTAACACAAAAAACTAAAACTATGCAACAAGAATTTTCTATGTCGGTAAAGAAATTCATGGAATGCAAAAAAAAAAAAGAAAAAAAAAGTAGACAATTAAACAACTATTGACGTGAATGAAGCTAGTGCAACATGAGTCGCAGCTCCTTAAAGAAAATTGATAATATTAAAGAGTAGCTGCTATGCTCCTTGATGGCTAATCCATGTCCCTACCTATGTTGGAATTAACGCAGAGGAGGACAACTGATTTTAGGTGAAAAAAATTGATTGTTATGCTTAAGAACTTGATTTGATTACATTTACAACCCAATATTATATAGGCACATGCAGCAGGGAACACTATTACGGAAAACCAGTAAACGCATTAAAGAAAATAGGGAAACAAGTTGTTGTAAATCTGAACCTAAACATGATACTTAAAATCCTAGAACATGAAGCTTAAAACCTAGAGCAGTATAGAAGCGCAAATCCTGGACAAGCACCTTACAAATTATTAAAGCGAGGTTGCAGCCAAGTTGGTGGCTTGGTCCATATGTCGCACAACCTGAAGCAACCTAGACCTTGTGGCATGTAGTTCTGCGAAAGCATCTTTGATGTTCATATGTGTTGAGACTATGGACCTTCCAAAACTTCGTATACGCCCAAGTCCTCATAGATTTGCTTTTAGATGCTACTCAAAAGACCTCATACCAATGGAGATCTTATCCATACTTATATATCCATGATCCTCCACATGTCTAGCCGATGTGGGATTTTGGTCACACTCCCAACAATCCTCCCCTCGAACAAAAGATCATAGTATTGTGATATTTTTTCGAGTCTCCCCTCAAATGACAATCAGAATATGCAATGAGAAAAATGAGATCTCTAGATATAAAGCTCGACTCGTGGCTCAAAGAATTTTCCCAAAGGCTTGCTATCGATCATGATGAAACATGTTCACCAATGATGGATCACATTCAGATATCTGATCAGTTTGTGAGTCTTTGAAAGACTTGATATATGTCTTATGGACTTGGTTACTGCATATTTGTATGGTACTTTGGATACAGACATACATATGAAAGTCCTTAAAGGATTTAAATTACCTTAGGCAAAATAAAGCAAATCCCAAAAATATATATTTAATCAAATTACAAAGATCATTGTATGGATTGAAACAATCTGGGTGAATGTGGTATAATTGACTCAATGAGTACCTCATTAGGGAAGGATAGATTAATGATCCTATGTGCTTATGTGTATTCATAAAGAGATCAGGATCCGGATTTGTTATTAGAACGGTCTATGTCGATGACATGAATTTAATTGGACTCATGAAGAGCTTCAAGAAGTTGCTAAATACTTGAAAAGAGAATTTGAAGTAAAAGATATGAAAAAAAAATATTGTCTTGGCTTACAACTCGAGCATAATGACAATTCGATAATTGTCCATCAGTCTGATTATAATGAAAAGATCTTGAAACGTTTTAATATGGATAAAGTTCATCTACTAAATACCCCAATGGTAGTTCAGTCTTTTGATCTTAAAAAGGATCCATGTTGCCCTAAAGAAGATGATGAAGAGATACTTGGTCGAAGTACCATATCTCAATGCAATAGGAGCCTTATTTTATTTAACACAATGTACTAGACTAGACATTTCATTTGCCGTAAATTTGCTAGCAAGATATAGCTTTACACTAACACGTCAACATTGGAACGAAGTTAAACATATCTTTCGTTACCTTCGTGGAATCATTACCTTCGTGGAATAATTGATATGAGATTATTCTACTCAAAATAATCATCTCAGAATCAAGGACTAGTCGGCTATGCAAATGCTGGATATCTTTCTAACCCTCACAAAGCTCGATCACAAACATGATATGTTTTTACATACAATGGTACAACAATATCATGGCGATCTATTAAACAATCCATGGTTGCTACATCATCAAATCATGCTAAGATTCTTGCACTTCATGAAGCAAGCCAAAAGTGTATATGGCTAAGATTTGTCATCCATCATATTCAAGGTACATGTAAATTACATTCAACTTCAAATTCTCCTACAATAATTTTGTTGATCTGTTCACCAATGCATTACCAACATTAACATTTAAGAAGTCGGTCTACGATATTGGCATGCATCAACTTTCCAAGCAACAAAGTTAATTCTTGTCGCCATGAGAGGGAGTTTGTCTTCAGGGGGAGTATTCCGAACATTTATGTGTATTATACTCTTTTTTTCCTTGGCTAGGTTATTCTCACTGGGTTTTACTAATAAGGTTTTTAATGAGGCAGTAAAAGCACGTCCAGTACCACTTAGGGTATAATATATTTATTTGCTTATATTTTTATCCTATTGGGTTTTTTCTTAGCAAAGTCAAATATAATTATAATTATCCTAAGATGATAAAATATCTCAGCAGAGAATGTTATAAAATATTATTAAAGGTTAGATATTTTACTTTTTTACCATTCACGATTACATCACCCATGTTAATTAATATCATTTATTATTAATATATATTTATCAAACCACTGCATTTATTTATCAAATCACACTATGCCACGTCAGTTTGTAAGGATGAGTTTGTATAAGTAGTTTGTAAAAGTAGCATTACTCTTCGTGATTACTTTAAGGATAAATATAAAGATTTGTAATTATCCTTTTAAGGCTTAAGGCGATGATGAGGTGGTGAATACTTCTATAAATACCTCCTCTTGCCTCACGTTTTGTAATGTAAGAAAGAAGATAACTATAACTAATGAAAAACATCTCTCATTAATAACCTTTGTCTCCCTCTTGTCTCTACCTTCTTATCCTTTCCGTCTCATCTCATATCATATCTCACCTCTCTATTTCTTTTCTCATATCACATTAACCTTCTTCGGACTTAGTCCAGCAGCATATTAAACAATAAAAGCTATCATATTAATTTATATTATATACTTAAATTATAGGAATTAGTTCACATTATAAATTTTAACTTGTCTCTGATATAGTAGATAGTTAATAGCTTATTACGACTTTCGACTAGAATATTGAATAATAATTTAATAACAAGAGAACTTTCTATCGTGAAGTGTGAATTCTGGAAAGCGTTTAATTTCTTTGGTAGACCATGTTTTTAAATGTTTGTACCGTAAAAGATAACACTTCGAAATGAGCAGATAGTAGGTAAATGCGTAACATGTCTCATTTCTTTTTTTTTTAATTTTATTATAATCTCCTATCTATGGCATGACATTGATTTACTGAGATATACATTAGAATATAAAACAACACTTGTTATTTAAAGCAATATGATTGTAAATCTCGGCTTCCATTTTACTTACCTTATAAAATTAAAAAACACTTACATGGCGACTTTTTTGTTTATTTGTATAATCTTATTATGATATGAGGTTAGCAATGTTGGTAAAAATGGATTATGCGGGTACAACACCAATATTTATCGCCTATGCTTTTGTTAGGCGACTGCATGCTATTTCCTATATATGTTTATTCAATTATATTTTGTACTAATAAAATTACATCAGAAGTGCAACAATAAAGGATTACAATTTTGCAAGAGGGATCGATTTTCAACATATGGATAATACAAAAAAGCTGGCATGCATAAATAGCGGTTAGTCTAAAAGGGAAGGGGGAAAAAAAAAGTTGGTAGCGGCTATTTTGGTTCTCCAACGGCTAGATAAAGCCAAATTCATGCCCCTGCCTTAAGCAATCTATCCTTTGTTGCGTGGAGTCCTGTGATAACATCTTTGATATTCATTCCCACACCAGACGATTCTAAAGAACATGCATCTCCAATTCTAACTAAAGAAGCCAAACACTCCAACATTTTACGTTCAACAATCTGCTCATTTATCCCAATGGGGGTCATGTTTTCTTCCAATTGCCTAAGCAAACATGAATCTACGATGTCCCTCACTTGCTTTGGCAATGTCATCTCATAGAACTCATGCAGGCTCAAACCCTTGCTGATCATATCATCTGTTGGTCTCTTTCCTGTAAACATCTCTAGCAGAAGAATCCCATAGCTGTAGACATCCACTTATGGTGAAACCATAGCACCCATTGTGATTCAGAACTCACTTAAAAGCATAATAGATTATCTTGTATCGAAAGCAAAAGGAGAAAGTATATAGATGAGATTACACCTAAAGCATCATAACCTATTGTTCTCTTAATTGTGGAGGAGTTGTTTTGATCTCTAGTGAAGTTGAATGAAGCCCCAGAAGGGGGCTCGGCTGACCCAAAGTCGCCTACATGGGCAACCATATCATCATCAAGAAGAATGTTGGATGGCTTAAGATCACAGTGTACAATAGGAGTCTCACAAAGGTTATGAGATAATCCAATGCATAGGCAGCATCAATTGCAATATCTAACCTTTGAATGAGGTTAAGTTTCTCAATCTAGTTTGTTCAGATAAATATAACCAGTTTTCTAGACTGCCATTTGGCATGAAGTTGAAAACTAGAGTTTTAAAATCATTGCCCACAGAGTCCACAGTTGAGCAAGAGGTTATGATCTTGAGAAGATTTTGAAGTCAAACTTTCCATAAAGCCTTGCACTCAGCCAAGAAACTCTTTTAAAGCCCCATGGTTGTGGAGGTTTAGCCCCTTAACTGCAACAGGTTTTTCAAGCTGCTGAAGGGATCCTTTATATACAAATCCGAAACTTCCTACGTCAATCAAGTTCGATGATGCAAAGCCATTGGTGGCTTCAAGAAGCTCGTTGTATGAAATCCGCAAATAACTGCCCAATTTGGTTGCAGCATCAAGGTCCTCTCCACGTTTTTGTCTCCAACAAAGAATAACAAGAACAGCTATTGAAGTAGAAGAAAGGAGAATACAAATGGTTATGGCAATAATGTCCTTGTTGGAGAGAGAGTTTCTCTTCTTTCTTGGTTGCGGATTGGGGCATGAAGGAAGCCGTATTTCAGGAATTCCTCCACAAAGCTTAATGTTCTTTATGATAGAAATGCACTAACATTCCTGAAAACCCCTCTTATTGGGACATTACCTTCAAAGTGGTTAATAGACAGATTCAAAGTTGTTAAGAAAGAAAAATTTTGTAAATATTAGGGAATTTTTCCAGATAAATTATTTCAAGAAAGATCTGGGATTTCAAGACCTTTGATAGAGCTAAACCCTAAAGGAATACTACCTTGAAAGAAATTCCTCCCTAAGTCAAAGGTGACAAATGCAGAACACTAACCAAGCGTCTCAAGAATTTCACCAGAAAAATTGTTTCCTTTAACAACTAGTTCTACAAGATTCTTCAAATTACCGAAATCTGATGGGAAGGGACCATTCAAGAAGTTGGAAGACATGTTAACGTGTATCAAGCTCTCCAGAAAAACCAAATAGTTGATCTGGTACACAGCCGCCAAGGTAATTTTTGCCCAGGTACAACATTTGGAGATTTCTGCAATTTCTCATGGTTAGGGGGATGCTTGCTTCAAAACTGTTAGTGTGTAAAGAAAGATCAAATAATCGATTGAGATTGCCAATGGAGGATGGAATATTACTAGATAAATTGTTTCTAGAAAGATCCAATATTGCAAGGTTTTGGAGCTTCACAATAGAAGAACGGTTACAAGGTTCCCAATTCCTCCTGGAATATTTTCAGAAATCTGATTCTCTCCTACGTAAAACAGACTCAGCTGAATTGATAAATTGCCTACGGAGTGTGGCAACTCCCCGCCAAACCTGTTGCCGTCCATATTCTATAATTTCAAGCGGCTGCAGTGGGTTAAAGAAGAAAGGAATTTTAAGCCGTCAGCTCTCCCACTTCCAAAACTGTTCGAGCAAATAATTAAAAGCTCAAGATTCTTCAATTTTCCCCATGTGTTTGGAACCGACCCTTCTAAAAAATTACCGCTTAGATCAATTGACTGGAGGTTTGAAATATTGAATATTGAAGTTGGAATTTGTTCAGATAACGAAGATTTGGAAGTGCAAAGTCAATGCTGGGCATAAGGCACCCGAGAATCTGTTACCAAGTACACTGAGAACTTCCAATAATGAAAGGTTGTAAAGTGGTGTAATCATGCCAGAAAGATTATTTACAGGCAGGGAAAGAAATTTCAAGCTTAACATTCTACCCATAACACGAGGAATACTTCCCTCCAAATGATTATATTGAACAATGAAACAGAGTTGAAATGTTTGCTAAAGAAGGCGGACTACCCCCAGTTAGAACGTTCTTAGAAAGAGAAAGTTCAGTCAGCTGCAGCAAATGTCCCAATTGGATTATAGGTATTTTGCCCTGAAGATTATGTGATCTCAGATTGAGATACTTCAGCCGCATTAAATGGCCAAATTCAGGAGGTATATTGCCATTTCACCTGTCTTCAACAAGCCTAACCTCTTGAAGGAAAGTTAAATTTCCTATTGATGGAGATACAGACCCTACTAACTTCTGGCTTTCCAGTGTCAGAGCAATGACTCTCTATGCCGCTTACCACATGTAACACCTTGCCACTCACAGAAGTGAAGCGTATCATTCCAAAAACTCAAAGCTCCGGGAAAGCCATCTATGAGCTGATCCTTCAAATCAAGCAAAGCTAGTCTGTCTGTTTCATTCCCCAAGGTCAAAGCCATTGTTGAAGGCACTGATACCCAGTTGAGCCTGATAACATAAACTGAAAAGTTGATTTTAGGGATCCAGAGGTTTTTCAAATTTGGAGAGGATTTATCCATGATTTGATTGGAATTGCAGAATACAAATGTGCACAACAGACAGACTTTATAAGCTTTTAGCTATACCGGATATTTGTTTGGTATATATATAGATAAAAGTGCCATTTATTTTAGTGGCAATCGCTTTCAACTCGGTTAACTTGCAGTTGCTTAAAGATTCTTCAAGGAAAGTGGCTTGACTGACACAAATTCAACAATGCCAGTGGCACTTCAAGGAATATTCCGCCAATTTAAATGATGTACCTTCCGCATCAGTAATGCCTTGAAGCTGGCAATAGTTCTACTCTTCAAGAACGGACAGCGGACGTGGTCTTGGTCATCCAAGCAGGCTCATAAAGCTTCTTTTACAACTGGTGCTATGGAACTCTTCCTATATATGGGATTAATCAGCTGGACCCAATAATTAAATTACTGTCTCCTAAGTGAATTTAACTCATTTAAATATGTCGGTGAACAAATGGCTTGAGATGCTGGTTTTGATTGTAGCTTTGGACATATTAACAAACCGAGATGTCAAGATAGAAATATTTCAAATTCTATGAAGAAAAAAAAAAAGAACTTCTTATAATGTACTAATACATCTCCAAGAGGTCAATGTGGGGGATTTCTTGTCATCGTTTCACATTCGTTTTTCAAGTTCGAACGCCAAAATACTCATATTATTTCAGTACCAATAAAACACATTAACGATTTTAAAGTTTGTCAAAATTTATCTCACCCTCCTCCCTAATCTTTGGCCATAAATAAGATAAACTACAACGCTTCAGGTTTACGAGAGGGAAACCCCTGCAAAACGTCTGCTATCTAAGTTCTAAGAATCAACAGTGAGTTATAACTGTGGAAGATTGTATTGTCGTTCCAATTTCAGTTCCAGTGTTTTAATATTTTGCTTCTTGTATTTTGCTTTGACAATGGATAGATTTACCATCTCTAATTCTCAAAAGTTTGAAAAACGAAAATCCTTAGTCATAATTAAAAAAAAAAAAAAGATATTTATCGAAGTTTTTTGACAGTAAGTGCGAGGAAAGGAAAATGACTTTGTCTCAAGAGTTAATAAAAATTGTTCCAAATGAAAGATCAACAAATAACAAAATCAAAACATCAAACAGACTCTTCAAATCCCAAGTTAGATTGATGCAAAAAAGATGGTAGTTACTCTCTAGCTTGTATTACAGATAAGTATTAACAATCAGCATCATCAAACCGGTCTGTCTTTCGGGGTTAAGAAGGAAAGATTTTGCAGTTGTTGGGGACTTGTGCCAGATAAATTGTTATGGAAGAGATGTAAGATTTCAAGACCTTTCAAGGAAGTCAATGCCAAAGGAATACTACCTTGAAAGAAACTTTTACCCAAGTCGAGGTATACTAAACCAGAACACTGGCCAAGTTGCGCAGGAATTTCACCAGAAAATTTGTTTTCTTTGACAACTAGTACTGCAAGGTTCTTCAGATTACCAAAATCTGTCGGAAGGGAACAACTTAGGGAGTTGTAAGAGATGTTAACAACGATCAAGCTTTCAAAAAAGCCAAATAAATGATTCGATACACTGCACTAAGGTTATTGCTGGAAAGGAACAATTTTTGGAGATTTATGCAGTTCGTCAGGGTCAGTAGAGAGCCTGTGATGTCTCAGTGGCAATACAGCACAGCCAATGAGAGAGCGCCACGCGTGCATTGATCATGCACTCTCTGGTTGTTTGGGCTGTATTGCCTCGAAGGCACCACCGACTCTCTCCAGGGTCAGTGGAATGTTTCCTTGGAAGCTGTTAGTACGTAAATAAAGATCAAATAATCGTGAGAGATTGCCAAGGAAGGATGAGATATTACCAGACAATTTGTTTCCATCAAGCAACAACCTTTGAAGGTTTCGGAGCTTCACAATGGAAGCAGAAATGTTGCCCACAGGGAAGTTCAAATCCATCTCAAGGACAGTTAAACCAGCAACGTCCCCAATTCCTTCAGGAATACTTCCAGAGATGTGATTCCATCCCGTGTAAAACTCCCTGAGCTGGATTGAAAAATTGGCCACAGAATATGGCAACTCCCCTCCAAATTTATAATCTTTCCAAGAAGCTGCAGTGGGTCAACGAAGAAAGAAAATTTGAGTCACCAGCTCTCCCGCTTCCAAGACTGTCGTCGTCAAAAAATAGCTGCACGAGATTCTTCAGTTTTCCTGAACTGTTAGGAGCTGATCCTTGGAAATAATTCGAGGTCAGGTCATTTATTTGCAGGCTAGAAATATTGTATATTGAAGTCGGAATTTTTCCAATAAAATTGTTTGCTTCCAAAAGAAACTTTTGCAAGATTTGGAAAAGCAAAATCTATGTTAGGCATAAGGCTCCCAGACAATCTATTGGTACTTGGACCGAGAGTGATCAGAGATGATAGGTTGTAAAGTGGATTAATCATGCCAGACAGAGTATTTAAATTAAGCGAAAGCAATTTCAAGCTTGATATTTCACTCATAACAGGGGGAATACTTCCTTCCAAATGATTAAAAGAAAGTGACAGCTCAGACAGGGCTGAGATGTTTGCTAGAGAAGTTGGAACACCAGCCGGCTAGAAGGTTCCCAGGAAGATATAATGAAGTTAGCTGCCACCTCTATCCCAAGTGGAAGGGAACTTCTCCTGTGAGGTTATTCTTACTTAGAAATTAGAATTAGAACTCGAAGATTTGAGCATTTGGTAAGCGCTGAAGGGATTTTGCCCTGAAGACTATTTGTCGATAGGCTGAGGAACTATAGTCGCCTTAAGTGGCCCAGTTCACAAGTAATATTACCATGTAACCTATTTTCTGAGAATGTAGTCTCCCTAAGGAATGTTATTACATATTGATGGAGAAATGGAGCCAGCCAAATTGTGTCTGATTATTGTCGGAGCAATCACTCTCTGACGTCGCTTACAACATGTAACACCTTGCCATTCACAGAAGTGAAGAGCATCTTTCGAAGAACTTAAGGCTCCCGGAAAACCACTAGTAAGCTGATCCTTCAAAGCAAGCAAAGCCAGTCTGTCAGTTTCATTCCCTGAGGTTGAAGCCATCGTTGAGGTAACTGACACCCGGTTTAGTAAGATAACAAAAAGCATAGGTTTGATTATAAGCCAGAGGCTTACCAAACTTGGAGAGAATTTGTCCATGATTTGAAGGGATGGTAGGAAAATGTGCATAACAGAGGTTCTGGCTTCCATTTTTACTGGATGTGTATGTTACATCAAGAAAGGTTCCGTTAATTCAGTGATGTTCTGCTTCAAATTGCTAGGCTGACTTTTTGACAATCCAGGTATGTGGTTAGACAGCGCCTTTCGACCAATGTCATTATGTAAGCCTGGAAAATTGCAGTCGCAGCCCAGAGTCTTCCATCACCAATGCACTTAATGTAAAATTGGCAGTAGTCCAACCTAGTCCAACATGGAGAATTGACAGGATTCCTCCTGGAGACTCAGAAGACTTTCCCTTCCGGAAGACAATGTTGTGTCTCCTAAGGGAATTTAACTATTTATGACAAGAGAAGTTGTTTTAGGTTGGCTTAAAACATGTATACTGACAGACCCGATTGTTTATACAACTACTTAAAAAATAAAAAATAAAAAATAAAATAGAGTACAAGATTACATTAGTCAAACTCAAACGACGCAGAACTCGAGTAAGGACATATGTAATGTCGATTCTTATATCTATTGTTATTATTACAGATAAGTGCGCCTTAAGTCCTACTCTTAACAATCATCGTCATCAAACCGATCTTTCTTTCGGGGAGACGAAGGCATCGGAGGCTTTGGTGGACCCCTACCCTTCTTCTTGTCCCTTGGCCTTGCCTGTTAAAACGTTGAAAGCTTATAATTAATCCCTAAACTAAAAATTATAAAACAAAATTGAAAAAAAAACACTCACATTTCCAAAAGAGTGCTTAAAACGCTTTCCTTTAGCGGTTTTCTTGTCGCCTCTCCCGCAGTAAACTCATTCCAAACACAAATCAAAGTGAATTATTTGTTACTACTATTCTATTTCTATTTCATAATTATCTCTATAAATGACAAAAAGAAAAAAAAGAGTGTTGTGATTCGATCAATTACTTAATGGAGGAGTAGGAGCGACGGCATGGAACGAAACCAAAAACGGAGGATTTTGGACCGACGTCGAATCGGTGTCGGATGGAGTCAAGGATAATCTGGATGAGAGATTGAGAGGCTGAGGGAGAATAGGGAGAGTTCTTGGAACCAGTGACTCCATGTTTCAGTCTATACGGTGAGACAAAATCGTTCGTTATGGGCTCTGTAAAGACGATGATATTGCACCAACCCTCCGACACGCCGTCGTACATAAGTCTAGCGGTAGAGGGGCAGCCTGGAAGATTCTGCCCTTAATAGGCCAAGGCACACGTTTTATTTTCCAGGGCCCAAATTGACCCAAATTGACTCATCCATGACTTTAAAATAATGGGCCAACAAGCAAGAAGACCAGGCCATTCCGTAGTCCGCAAACTAGAGAGCGGTTGCTCGCTGCCCGCTTACATAGAGTAGATTAACTTATTGTTACGCTCAAAGAGCTTCATAGCTCGTATGCTGCTCGATCAAGGCTATGGTATGGTTTCACCTTTTACTATTAACGAAAAATCCATAAATCAAACAACAAAAAAATCGTTGAAAGGTAAGTCATCTTATTTATATGATGATGTAATCACGACGATTGATTTATTCTCACAGTTAACTACTAAAATACAGAATACAGAGGGCTACAAGCACATTAGTTAGAGAATATCAGATGTTCCACAAGAATCTTTTTTCTTCTTTTTTACATTTCTTCTTTCCCTTCCCTCCGGCTTTAACCAAGCAACTCAACTCACTTAAAACGGGGTTGCAGATTCCAAAATTTCGAAGTGCTATGGACATCATTTGTTAACAAATGCCGACTCCGCCAAGTCGATGGCACGAGCGAGACCTGCTGCCTTGTTCTGGCACTCAAGGTGCTCGTCATCAGGATCGCTGTCAGCCACAATGCCAGCACCAGCTTGAAGATATGCAACCCATTCGCGGCGCTTGTCAGCATCCTTGTATGAATACATTGTATCATAACGAGCTCCAGTTTGGAATACCATAGTCCTCAGAGCTAAGGCAATGTCCATATCCCCTGTAAAAGAAACACCTCCAAACCCACCACTGTAAGGGCCACGCCTATTTACTTCCAACTCATCAATTAACTCCATGGCTTTCACCTGTACCATATTGCAGACGATGATTAGAACAGACAGAACATAGAAACTCGAAAAGCAAGTAAGGTGCAGAATATATCAAATTCAATGAAAAGGCAGAAATGTGCCAAGTTCCACCTTTGGTGCTCCACTAACAGTTCCAACAGGCAATGCAGCTCGCAGCGCATCCCAGCTGGTGAGATGATCTTGCAATTCACCTGTAACCTGTATAGAGTAGAACAACAAGGCTTTGATGAGCATATATGGGAACTGATGTAGGACAAATTAGAAATAAATTACGGATTTTAATTTTGATTTTAGGGATTTTAACTATTATTAGGGATTTTGACTTCCTAAATTGGAAGTAATCCTAATTGGAGTTATTTTCTTAATTAATAATTTACTATTTTATTTATGATTTAATTTTGGTATTTTCTAGTTTAACTAGGATTAGTATTATATTTTCTAATGGAAGTATAATTACTAGTTAAGTTATGATTGTCGGCACTATAAATAAGTGTCATTAGTTATTTTATTTCTTAGATTTGGTTATTATTAGTTTTTTGATCTTTTAGTAAAAAGATTATCTTCTTCCTAAATTTCATTTATTTCTCCCTAAATTTCTTCTATTGTTCTCCTCTTTCCTCTGTCTACATCTCCTTTCCTTTCTGTTAACTTAAGGAACTCCGTTCCTCATCAATTGGTATCAGAGCGTGGTTTTGATCCCCTCTTATACTATTTATCCTTTAGATTTTTGTTCAACCCATAAACCCCAAACCTCCTACCACCATTTACTTTACCTCAATTTCATCTTCCATCACACTTAAAAATTTAAAAAAAAAAAAAGTTACTGTTCATCAGTGCACTGTTCCCTAGTGTTACTGTTCATTCATTCCGGAGTACTGTTCATCATGGATACTGTTTATCCTAGTTATTTTACCGCGACCACCATCATATTCTTCTTGTCGATATCTACAATGTGTCCTTCATTACAAACTTCAATACTCTCAATGATACAAGTCTCAGAAAATAAGACAAATATTAGGCTAGATAAAATATTAGCAGCTTTGAAAGCCTTACAAGCTTCCGTTCTCACAAAACAAAACTCTAATTTGGAATCATCTACAAAACATAGGAATTAAAGGATCTTGGGTGCAACTCTTAAGAACCATGAGGATGAGTGTGATGATTCTAGAGGAGATGATAAAGCAAGCAAGCTTGCTATTGAAGATGGGCATGAATCTAGAGGTGATATTGAGATCGAGGGCAAGATGAATTCTAATGATGGTGTGGAGCCTACATGTGAGGAATCTCATTAAATCATTCAAGAAATTGATTTCATAGGTTGTGATTCATATTTGGGTTCTTTTACTCCTATTATTGGGCCAACGGTGAAGTCTTCTATTGGGTCAACAGTAAAGTCTTCTATGGTGATTATTATTTCTCTACCAATATTGAAAGCCGCTGAAGCATCAATAATTTTTCCACCATGTGTGCTTCCAATATTGGATCGTCATGAAGCGAAGATTTGGATTGACGACTTTCCAATGATCGTGCAAGATAAGACGTGGCGTTTCCTCGTGTATTGGCAACTTCCTCCTTGACAACTCGTCAGAAGTCGATTTCTTTCAAGCAGAGGAGAATTGATGTAGGACAAATTAGGAATAAATTAAAGATTTTAATTTTGATTTTAGGGATTTTGACTATTATTAGGGATTTTGACTTCCTAAATTGGGAGTAATCCTAATTAGAGTTATTTTTCTAATTAATAGTTTACTATTTTATTTAGGATTTAATTTTGGTATTTTTTAGTTTAACTAGAATTAGTATTATATTTCCTAATGGAAGTATAATTCCTAGTTAAGTTATGATTGTCGGCACTATAAATAAGTGTCTTTGGTTATTTTATTTCTTTGATTTGGTTGTTATTGGTTTTTTGATTTTTTAATAAAAAGATTATCTTCTCCCTAAATTTCACTCTATTTCTCCCTAAATTTCTTCTATTGTTCTCCCCTTTCCTCTGTCTACATCTTTCTCCCTTTCTGTTAACTTGAAGAACCCCGTTCCTCCTTGAAGAACCCCGTTCCTCATCAGGAACCTTTATGGTTTACAAGATACTTAGAAACCATCTGGAAACTGAGTAGCAAATCCTGTACATTAGATGTGTAACCACACAAGATAAATATAGCGTGCTAAATATAGCATGCACTGCAACGATTATAATTTTTTATCATGCAAAAAATTAGGAGTTTGAGAACAAGTTTCCTGTAACAAATTCAACCCTTGTTTAATGGCTTGGATTATTACCGTGGAGCTTATGTGCATGACATGGGAATACCGCTCAACATTCATAAGCCTTTCCACCTTCACAGAACCAGATTTTGAGACCTGCATTGATAAAAAAGGTCATGAACAACAATTTGCCCACCTAAATTGCAAAAACAATAATTATGCCCTCGAGAAACATGGAAGAAATCGTATGATATCTGAATAATTAAAAACGATCTTTATTATAACTAACCAACTTTTTCAACAAGAAACCAGATCAGAATGACAAATATTAATATAACTCTCATGCATGAAGGGCAAGAATCCTTTAACAAAATGCAAAAGTTGGAAAAGCTTGAGATCAGAGAAGGTAGAAAATGTGAATCAAAATCATACTCAAAAGGACAAAATTCCAATTAGCTACTTTTACTTTTATACCATAGGAACTCAAGAAATATAATCTAGATTAAACTACGGAATATCTGGCTAAGAACAGTTAAACAGTGAAGAATCTAAAGAAGATTAAACTTTTATACCAAAAAGACGATACCAATAGTGATATGGTCACTTCAATTGACATGAGAAAAAATTTACACAATGGGGTAAGAAATATAGCAATGAAGTTGAGTGAATTGAGTTAACTACTAGCATAGAGAATTTAAAACAAGCAGATAACGACCAGATTGCAAGAAATCGTTAGAGAAAAACCTTTCCAACATCATTCCGTCCCAAATCAACTAACATGACATGCTCTGCACATTGCTTTGGATCATTTAGCAACTGTTTTTCCAACATCTCATCTTCAACAGTAGTCTTCCCTCTTCGAATAGTTCCAGCCAATGGTCGATTCACAATCTTGTTCTGTTATAAACACGTAAATATATACATCCTTGCCAATGAAACATTTGAAAGAATTTGATTGTGAACTTTAAAGTAAGATGCATAAAGAAAATGAGTTCATGCAATTTTCTGAAAATCCATGCAGTTGAAAAAGACAACTGTCACAATTTTACCTTCTTCACTCGAGTTAGAATTTCTGGACTTGAAGCTACCAGAATGCAACCTCTAGACTGAAAAACATAAAATAAAAATAAGAAAATGCAACAAACTATTGCAACTGTAATAATCTCGGAGAATATCATGCATACTTGTAAGTAAGTCATATATGGACTTGGATTCACAACTCTCAATGCTCTATAAACTTCAAATGGATCAGCAAATGTTCGACGTTCAAAGCGTTGACTTAGAACAATCTGGAAAATATCCCCAGCCTGAATATGTTCTTTCGCCTGCAGTACAGCATTCTTGTATGCTTCACTTGTCATGTTCGACTCTTTTAAAGAAGGACCAAAATTACGAGTTTGTAGATCTACAGAAGCCGGGGATAGCCTTGGCCTAACAATTGACAATTAAATGTGAAAAAGAATTTTAGAAAGAACTTCTTAGCAACCAACATGAAAATATAAAAATGAGTAGAATTTGACTCACGGGTCAACATCCTGTACACTGGCAACCAATTTTTCCAAGTGTTCAACTCCATCCATATATGCTTTCTCAACAGAGGAGTGCTGATCTAGCCTCACCCAATGAATTACATATGCTTTCTGAGGTTTTAAAAAAAAATGCTCTAAATAAATTGCCTTAACCACCCCTAAGCAGAGTCGAGTAGATACCATAAATTTTTCTAATAGCCAAAAGAAGTGTACCTTCTCCACATGATCAAACACTATCACATCATCATAGAGGCCTAGATGTATGTCTGCGAGGTTTCTGTCATCAGTTGGTGCCTTTGAGAATGGTAGCTTTTTCTTCTCCACATAGCGAACTGTATCATATGAGAAATAGCCGACCCAACCACCTATTCATGTAAACAGTATATGTCTAAGCATGGCTTTAAAAGATATTTACCCGACAAGTATATCAATTAAGCAACCAACCATTAAATTTCAACACAATCCATCATTCAACAGTAATCTATCAAACAAATTCTATTACCACAAAAAGCATCAGGAAGTTCATCAATGAATTGAGGCTTCCAAGTCTCGGAGATTCTTCTGGGAATCGTCATCGGATCCTCAACAAACTCCTCCAACAAGCTGCCTTTCAGATGGTCCATTATGGTGACTTTATTATCTTTTGCCACAATTTCCATTACCGGCTGAGCTCCAACCACACTGTACCTCCCCTGAAACAACCAATTCAACATCAAATAAACAAATGTACAACGAAAACTACCCACATAAATAAAAATGAAAGAAAATTATACAAAATAAAAGGGCTCTTACAACACTAGAGGCCCGAAAACCTGGCTCCACCGATTCAAAAAGAAAACTCGGTGCCTCTCTATCATCTTCTTTAACCAGACAACGATAAGCAAGAACCGGAGTGAGATGGTCCGAGAATATGCAACGGTACAACGGAACTAAATTCCCATTTTTAGAAGCTTCAGCAAATTTCGTTGCGTCATTTACTACAAGAAAAACAAAACAACCAAGCAAAAGACCAATCAGTATCCCTTCACTATTCAGAAACTTCCACTTCATAGCACAAAAATTACAAGAAAACAAAAAGGACCAAATTGAGTTGTACGCTACAAAATAAAACCAACAATTAACTTTCAAAGCCTTGTACGATGTCGTTTTGCATTTGTTTCTGAGAGACAAGGCCGTACTCAAAATCTGTTAACGCCGTACTCAAAATCTGTTAACGCAATCTCCTAGTGTATTTTGGAAACAGTTTCTTGATAGCAAAAAAATAACAGAAATGAATCTTGTACTAGTATTTGCAGAAGCAGATAAAAATTTGCGCTTTTTCCAAATACAGTACCGAATGAGAGACGATTATTAGAAAATTAGTATCCAGTATTTCTTTTCTTTTCTTTTCTTTTCTTTTCTTTTCTTTTCAGACGCTTTCAGAGCAACCAAACAGTTACAATATTTTACCTAATGTGGGGCTGCTGGAGAGAGCAGTGCACTTGATTGTGCGGACACATGCAACTGAAGCGGGGAAGCTTATGCCAGAAATGCGGGAGCGTGGAGCCGGCGAGAGCCGGTGACTGGACGGGACAAGACGTTGCGAGAAGCTCAAAGATTGCATCTTCACTGCATTCATTTAAAAAAAAAAATGTTAAGAGCACCGACCGATAGCGCCGGTCGTCGTTGGTCGTCGTTTGTCAAGACGATGCCGCACTCTACCCGGCTTTCGCCTCTTGGATTTGCGTGGGATCATCCACTATTTATATGAAAAAAAAACCCAAACGAATGCCACGTGCATGTCACGTGTGCTCGTAATAATTTTCCCCTGCCACTTTTTTTTTTTTTTTTTAATAAAAGTTTATAGCATTGGATGACACATTTGTTAACAGCATGCAACTACACAAAGAAAAGATTTTGCCACGAATTTATATGTCAAATTGTTTTGGAAATTAATAAAGAAATAAATAGTATCTATCCCAAGATTGACGTACCTGGAAAATGTTTTATATTATGGAAGTGTTATCTAGTTTCAGAAAGTGATAAAAATAATTTGTAAAACAATTTTGAGAGAGTGTGATAAATTAATCCCCCTTTCTTGATATACAAGTGATGAATCTCTATCCTTATATATATTTTATGTGCAAGATTTGTGACCATTCCTTAATAACAATAGCCATGCAGCATGAATGATTATAAATAGCTTCACCAACCAGTGCTCGTTCTGTAACAAGCTATTTATAAAAGTAGAGTTCATAACTGAAATTTAATTATGATTTTTGTTCTAGACAAATCAGATGTTGTTGGCAATAATATTAGACAACTCATCTTAATGTTCTATTAAATAAACACATACGTTGTTTATGAGAAACAAACTTCAACTAAAAAAGGATGGAAAACTAGAACAGAAAAATATATAGTTAGAAGTGAATTCATAATAGTATCATAATATCAACATAGTATTACTTCAATGGATTAGCAGTATTGCTTATATGGTTTAGTGATTTATGTATCAGAATCTCAATTTCGAAGCTTTTATTAATGGTCAGGGTCAAGTATGACGCATATATATATATTTATGAAGGGTGCCAAAAACTATCGGGGCGCAATTAGAAAAACAATTTTTTTTTGGTGGGTTAATATTTTTAAGAAAATTTGGTAAACCTTAAAGTTATAAAGTTTTTTATTAATTGAATAAAATACACTTAGTCTGGAGAGACATATTAAAGCTTACCCTCTAATAAAGATTGATGAAATAGGAAATTATTTTTTAATAAAGATTAATTAAAAGAGGAGAGAAAAACTATTTGAAACTCTTATAGAAAGAGTATAATTTAGAAAGTCTAACATTACTTGAAAAATATAATATTATTCATGAGAGAGAATATTTCAATTTGAAAAAAAGTTTTACATAACATTTATTCTAAAAGTTTTGGGATGGACTATCTAACGAATAACAAACTAGAGTTAGATTAAAATACAACCAAAGTTATTGAAATTGTTTTTTGATTCCGCAACCTAAACTTTCAAAATTTTCCCGAAAGTCCCAGGCTCTGAGGCTCAGGGTCCGCCACTGCTGGTTTGCGTCCCTTATCCAAATGATTGAGTTTTTGAAACAATGATTATTGTATTAGAACGAAGAGTCCGTTTAGAGAAATTGGAAAGAATCAATTGACTTTGACCAAATCAAACAAATTGACAGCTATCTATTATGATATTTATATCTAAATAATTCTAGCAAATAGATCGAGTTTTTTAAAGAATTACTATAGCATTAAAAGTGCATATAATTTGATAAAGGCATATGGAACTAATAAATTTGATGAAAGAAAAATGAAGTGAAAAGGAGATTGACTAAGAACCGCACAAATTAGAAATTTATATCTACTGAATTCCCACATTGAATCGTTATAAGGAGAGGTTTTGGCTTATATAGAAGTTAGTCACTCCACTCATTCGATTAACATTTTTGGTTGGATACTTGAAACCTCAACAATGGTACCAAAGCAAAAAATATATCGATTTTGTATCAATTTTGTGTTATGTCTACGATTTAAGACACTATAAAAATGTGCATATCGATTAGTAGTTGGGTCAATCTTGAATACTGCTAGATGTAAGATATCATATATGATTTTAGACACTATAAAAACGCCTATATTGATGTCAAATCAATTGTTCTTTAGTAATTGAGTCAATCTTGAATACTACTAGACATAAGATATCATAGAAGGCGACCTAGAGAGTCGGGGGGGGGGGTGTGGGAATGGGAATGGGAATCTGAGGCCTAATCTTTATTTGGTTGGCTTATTTAGCATTTTAAGCTCTCAAATTGAGTTTTCTCATGGGTTTCAAATGCCCCTCTATTGGGGTAATGTGAAACCCTTTCAACACTTGAGTTTCATATTTTCAAGAATCCTAAACACACCCTTATATAAATTTATTTATTTAATATGTATCTTTATAATAAATTTAAAAAGTACTGCTAAATTATATATAAATTTGTATAAATTTATATACACATCATAAATAAACTTATATAAATTTATATAAATAAAAACATTATTTATTAAATTATTATATAATATAATATAATATAATATAAATTAATTAAGATAAATATATTTATATATAATATATAAATTAATAAATATGTAAATAAATTTATTTATTTATAAATAAATTAAAAATTAAATTTAATAAATAGAAATATAATATATAAAAAATAATGTATATGTAAATTAAATTTAAATTAAATTATATAAATAATAAAATAATACAATATAAATATTTAAGATAGATATATTTATATAAATATAATATATATAATATAAATTAATAAATATTTATCTATTTATAAATAAATAAATTTAAATTTTAAAAATATATAATATATAAAAAATTAAATTTATATGTAAATTAAAAATTATATAAAAATTATATTTAATTTATTTATAAATAATAAATAAATAATGTGATATATAAAAACTAAATTTATATGTAAACTAAATTAAAATTAAAATTTATTTTATTTTATTTTATTTTTTAATAATATATATAAAAAATATCATGAAAAATAAAATATTATCTTCTATAAGATAATATATATATTTAAAAAAATTTTAAAATTATTAATTTCATATATTTTTAATATTTTTTATTGTATACTAGAGCATGAAAAATAACATAAGTATTTTTGATTTTTTGAAAAAAAAATTATTATATAATATCACGCACTTATTGTTTAAAGTTAGTACATTCTTCTGTGCAATCAACCATTATAAATTGATTATCATAAGAATGAATAATAATATTCTTGTAAATAATCAAATACAATAATTTTTTTTAGAACTGTTCGTTTATGAATCTAAATCCTGTTTTCTGTGCTGCACATTTTTCAATACAATTTACATTTAATCTTAACCACATATTCTTTTCAAAATTCAAATAATTTAAAACCATCCATATATTCTTAAATTCCTAAATTCTTATATCACACTTTTTCATGGGTGTGAACCCCATCTCGCAAAACTAACAAAGATAGGAAGTCAGTTCACGCAGCGGAAAATACGCACAAAGCAAATGCATGCTTCATGCAATCAAAGTTATAATCATGGGCTTTAACGCTGTTTATACAAATGAAAGTGATTTTTACATTACAATTATTGATCAAAACAATCCTTCCCTCATCCCAGTAATTATTTGCATGAAAATAACACATCATTTTGGTTTGTATGTTAAATTATTGGTCCAAAAGTCTCTCTCATCAAGTCTCGATCACATTACATGACGTTAATCACGTGAATTGAGCCAAGCTAGCTAGCTAGCTAGAGTTCATCACAGAGTCTTCGTCTATACTTCAATCCCAAGCCACTCGACTCCGTTTCCACTACCCACCGCTAAGGAACATTATATTAACCACTTAAAGAATGACTTTGTAATTGACTGCACACGGAGGGTCCTTTTTTTGAAATAACATGTGATTATAATGATTTTATTGTCATATACATACAAACATCCTATCTCGTTATCACTTTTCTTAGTATTCTATTAAAGACGAAACAACTATTGTCAAACAAGGAAGCGTGCTTTTCTCAATGGAGGAAAAGTGGGGTACATGATGTATACAGCGATTCAGAAAAAATAACGATTTATAAAATTAAATAAAAAAGTTTTTAATTTAATCGATTATTTTTTTACAATTCATCGATTTTGCTAAATATTGTATATCTGCTCTCTTATAGCATAACTAGAAAAAAAATGAAAGGATAAAACATGATTTAAAGATAAAGTTCAATTTAATTTTTCTCAATTTTTTAAGTTTATTAGAAAAATTAATTAAACTTTTTAATTTATTAGTTTAATATACAGTTAATTAAATGGATATAATTATATTTTTGAAAAAAATTTAAATTTGTTAATAATTATTTGACAAAAAACTAAAATTTTCGGTCAAATAAAAGTCCAACTAATTAAAAAAGGAAACGTGTTGTTTACAAGACCTCCATTTTTCATGTGTCATATAAAATACGGCTTTTTGATCTTTTAGACAAATTAGACAAGCATTGCAATCAAGAAAGCAATATACCACCGAGACATTTACGTCGACATTTTGAGGTAGATGATGAAACTCATACATTTTCTGATTAATTAACACTTTAACCTTATATTTTATTAGAAAGTAATATTACCTTTTAAAATTAACTTATTTCAACATTAACCTTAAAATCAAGATCAAAATATTAATTTATAAAATTTTAAATTTAAATATTAGTTTACTCAAATGATCTCATACGTGGCTCTCTCTATTATACACAAATTTTCTAAAACAATCAAGGAGTGTATGTGGACCTGTTTGTGGGAATTAATAAGATCACCTGAACGATGAGTTAATTGAGTCTCACGAGATACATGTAGCATCTATTAGTTGATTTTGCACGGCATCTCCAATCCGAGCAGGGGGAGCCGTGTGTTTTCACAAATATCTACTAATGCAATTAAACAAAGCTCTCTCTACCAGTCATCCCACAAACTGACGAGAACTGACCAGACAAACAGTCATAGACAGATGGGTCCAGGTCCTGCTGCCCCTTCATGCAATTAAAGGTTACAATTTTTAACTAGTATCCAATCAATTACAACCTTGGAATCATAGTATAAGATTAATAGTAATTGGTTTGTTATGTAAAATAATAGAAGATTAGAATAACATAATTGCAGCTAACTGGCTAGCGAGCTAAGTGCCCAAATGCATTAAAACTCCCCATCTCTTATTATTTATCAGTCATGGGGCGCGTGCTCTGCATGTTCATCTCATGATTTCAATGCCAAGCCCATCTCACATTTATAATCAGATGGGTTTCAACGTATGGCTTCAAATTCCAATTTTATGTTGTCTTATACAACCTTTTTTTTCCCTATTTTCATTAAAAATGTCTTATTTTATCTTGTACTTCATTTCGTTATTCTCTTCTATGTACCCAACATGATTTTCATGTGCTTTAATTTTTTAAATAGAAACCAGAAGATCATTTTAACTCTTATCTTCACAGCATTATAAGCCATTTTTTAGGACCAAGATTTTTCTGAGACATGATTAAAGGGTTTTTTAGTTTTTATTTTTAGAGAGCTACTTGATCAACTGTTTGCATTTACAGCGAAAGGGAATAATGAATGAATAAATGCAAGAACATATCTTATATTAAATTTAGCTGACAGAATGTTGGGAAAATAATTAAAGAGGGAGATGGATAGAAAGAGACTTGAGATTTATAAAATTATTTTGCATAATTCTACCTAAATAATCAATTTATATAACTAGCTCTATACATCTTAATACGAGGTAATTATATCATTTATTATCATCTCCCTCCTTAATTAACTACTTTTATCAATCGAAAAAACTTTGTCAGGTTTATGAAATTGGTTAACTATTTTTGTCACATTACATAAAATTAATTTTATGTTTTAATAGTCATAAAAATTGATTATAAAGCTCTTACTATCCACCAACTAATTTACCGATTCTGAAATGGCCGGTAATAAGTTCAGCAACAAAGTCGACACGGGATGTATCAATGAGAGCAAGCGGGCAATGACTGAATCAGTTGGCAAGAAACGCAAAATAATTATTAGACATAAAAGAGATTGATTCAATTCTATTGACTTTGAAACCCAATGACTCTTTCGAATTCCTCAGCTGTCAACCTCAAAACTACTTTCATTTTGTGTTGTTATTATTTTTTATTTATGGCGAGAGTTAAATGCAACCACTGTGGTATCGATTTTTAGTTGACGGCAATTGATGGATCATTAATCTCTAAACCAACATTGCCACCTCTGCATTCACATACATGGATAGGATTGGTTGATATGTTCCCTTGTGAAACATTTTACATGTTGTACATGGATAAGATTGGCATGCAACGCTCAATCGTGTTAAATTTGATATCTTTTCTTATGATGTGTGATTTATTTATATATTATTAAATTCTATATATTATATATTTTGTGTGGGATAACAATTCGTTTTTGTGTCTTAACCCATTGAATTATTTATATCCAAATATGAAATACGAATACAACACGATTATTAAATGTGTCACCTACATATTAAAATCATATTATATTTAATTAACATAATTTATTGAATTGTTTAATCTACTTATACATAATTCATTATATTCTATATATTTATATCAATTAATATTTTTCTTAGAATATGAACAATGGTTAGTATAAAAAAATTAAAATCATCTTAATTTACTATTATATGGATTAATTTACTTCATAATATAAAATTCATAGTTTTATAATATATATATTGTAAGTAAGTAATAATTCATATATCATTAAATGAATTTATAAGTCAAGAATTGACAAAATATGTTAATTAAATAGGTTGGCGTGTTGAATACCTTCAATACAAATCCAACATATTAATTAATTGTATAAGGATATCGTGCGTGTTAAAAAGTATCACCCCAAACTTTGATGTCATCCCTTGGGACGACCCATCTATAATGAAACATTAGTACAAGTTTTAAGCTTTCAAAAATATTTTTATTTTATTTTATTTCGTTTATTTTACCATAATATCAAAACTTAAAACACCCCATGGTTGTTTGTTCGAAACCCCTCTAAGCTTTTTAACTCAGTTTATATCTTATTAAGATTAAGAAGATTGGGAGATTTGAGCGTGATGCATTTTGGACAAAACGAATTCGCTAGAAATAGTTTTCTTTCCGAAAGTTATTCATGGTAAATGATTTTCATTGAATTTCTGCTACTATACAAGGGAAGATAATGTGTATCTGAACAACTTCCTCAGATATATCCTTCCAGTACAGACTCTCAAAATTCTATCAAAAGGATTACAATAGAGTATACATGAACTAAAAAACTAGAAACTTGTAATGACTTCATCTGTGAAAGGGAATGGGTATGGTAAGCATATTAGCAATCCTAAAAGCAAAACTAAAACTCCAAGGGCAACGTACTTCTCATCAGGATCTGTGATTTCCTCTGACAGTGGAGCAATTGGCCCTCTCTGCAGGAAGAATATAAGCACTACCCAGTAAAATGCGACATCATTAAAAAGTGAGGATAGGCCCAGCAGCACAATGGAGACAGCCGTGAACCGAGCTGAAGCCTGTTAAATATTAAAAGCTTTATCATTATAACACATTCTCATGTCTATCTTAAATTGTAAAACATATATATGATTCTGTTTGTGTTTGAACATATAATGAACTTGAGATGAAATACCTTTCTTCCCCATATTGCAAAAGAAATTCGACCTCCATCTAGCTCTCCCGCAGGAATGCTGTTGATGGCGTTAATAAGAAGTCCAGCCCAAGCCCATATCACCAGTGGGTTAACAGATATGGGAGTGCCTTCTTTGAGTGCATCGCCAAGAAGAAGCTTTGCTACAAAAAGAAAAGAAAAGTCGACTATGAGTAACATTTTTCTAGAAATTTTTTAAGCCAAAGCATCGAGTAAATTCCAGTTATATAAAATATGATGTTTTAAAATGAATAACGAATGAGCATTAGGAAAGAAACATAAGGTGCAGACAGGTGAGATGCGACAGCAGCCATAAAGCAGTGAGAGATTCAAATGAATTGAACACGCACACACGACACTCATTAATCTTTGCATCAAGTGTTCTGTTAAGACTAATAAATTACTTACCAAAACCTCCAGCAAGAAATGATTCATGAAACACAGAAGCATCAACCACGATGCCAATACCATCACTGGGAGGTAGGATGAATCCTAAAAGGAAAAGAACAAAGCCCAAGGAAAACCCAGCTAGAGGTCCTGCTGCAGCAACCTTCAGAAGATCTTCACGCTTGGAGACGATGTTTGTTATCCTAGTTATAGCACCAAAAGAGCCTATCTGCCACCAAAAACAGTTCATTTAGCTTTTCCCATGTCTATAGGGAGCACAAAATGGATCAGTAAATTCATTTTTTGGAGATGGTGTGAAGTGGACCAAACATGGTGCAATCTGCTGGTGAAAATGAGGCCAGTATCGAATATTATAGCTAGGGCATCATTATTACATAGTTTTATATCAAACAAGAATATAAGTTGAGAGATTCTAGTAATTAGAAAACAATCTACACCAAGACGGCAGATTGTTTTTCTCTGTGAAAGTTGCTTGTAAATAATAAAATGGAACTGAAATGTGCTTGATCGAAATCAAGTTATTGCATGGCAGAAAAGACTTTCTGTGCTAAATCTCAAAATAAACAGAAAGTGTGGGGAAGGGTAAGGAGGAATCCTCCAATTCAACTGTTAAGAACAGAACAAAAATAAACATATTACCTGCCAACTGGGAACAAAGAAAGGCACCCCAAGCTTAACTCCAGTGCTTTTTGCAACTAAAATATGGCCAAGTTCATGCACCCCTAGAACAAGTGCAGTGACAAGAGCTCCAGGAAGGCCATCCTTCAGCAAGTCGAGATTGTCAAAAGTCGATCTGGAGCATTACAAGTATTATGGTTGCAGTCAAACTATCGAGACGCAATTGATTTCAACTCACAAGAAATATGCACCATTCAAAAGCAAATGCTTACATAGCAACATATCACAGTGATACAAGTTGCAAAATTCATCAAGAAGGTGAAATTTAATTCCATTTTGATTAAAGATGCCTCAATTTGCATTTGTTGACGATATGATGACAAAAGGATGATCTAGAAAAATTCTTACAATAAGTTGGACTGCAATGCAGGAACATTTCGGAGGAGTAATGTGAACACTGTAACCAACCCAAAAGCACCAGCTGCAAACCACTCTGGGACAGCTGCAAGAGAAACACCAAACACAGTCATGGTTTATGATCTTCACAACAGGGACTTCTGACACATTGTTTTGACAAGAAATTTTTTGCACTAATAATCATGCAATAGCTAAATATATACCAGTTGTCTCCGGTTGCAATGTTTTCCTTGGAACTACAACTGCTACTGGTTTATCATCCTCTGGATTGACCAGAAGAAATAGCTTATACAGATCCCCAAATTTATTCTGTGCACATATTAGCAGGGACTAATTTGAGCAAAGATTGAGTAATAAATCTTGATAACTTTTGAATGGATGGATTGCGGATAGAAATACCTGCATCCTCGTTGATATCTTTTCATAGCTTTTAGCAGCCTGTCCTCGCAGATTTCCTTTAAACAAAACTCCAGCCTAGCAGAAGTAAACAATTACTTTCAAAAACTCCTTAAACAAGTCCATAATACAGGAGTAGTCAAATAGAAGAAAGAAACATAAAATTGCCAAAATGCTCCTTTAAAATCCATACTACAAATCAACAAAGAGTGACTAGTTTTGGAAAAAAGAAGATTGTTATAATCTTCAATAATCTGCAGGGTTTCCAACCCAATTGCAAACTCCATTAGTTGCTATCCTCTTTCCATAAAAGGTTTCTACACATGGAAAGAGAAAATAAGAAACAGAAAGCCACTTAAGAAATCTGCTCACCTCGTATGGTTCCTGGCTTGTCACAAAGAATGTATCAAAGCCAAATACTTGGTCCTTCAGAATGTCTATTGTCTCTTTGGGAATCCTTATTGATTCATCCAATTGCTGAGGCTGTTCGGAAAATTAATGAAGAGAACTAACATGAGAAGCCATGGAGAAAATATCTAAGCTTCCGTGCAGAAAACATTACAGTGCTAATCATAATCACCTTCACACCTGGCAGAGGGGATCCACTAGCTACTTCAAAATTGTCAACATCCTGCTCCAAAGAGGGAATACATAAGGATAAAAGAAAAACTAATAGCCATGCCATACTCACCACGGGAAAGCCATACTTTCCTTTGTTATAATTGTAAAGTAATAAAAACTCAAAATAGTGCCCAAACTTTGAACAAACAACCTCTTGTCTGAGTAACTAATGTTTATTTATGGCTACCAGCTAGCTTTACTAGAAATGTTTCTTATAGTTGTACAAGAGATCTTGGGATCCCATCCCGCTCAAACCCTGGTTTATGTGAAATATGATGTCTCTTAGACAAACAGCTAGAAAGTAATTGGTCACCAAGAGATTCACACGCCAAGCCACCTCCAATCTTATTCCTATATGAACTTTCAGTGAAATGTGGATCATTTCAAAAAACATGAAAGCAAGATAGACTTCTATGTTGCAAGTAAGATCCAATATTTCTTCCATAAAGCACTGATCAGAAGCCATTATATGGAACAATATACACCCTTCACTTACATATCACATCAAGAAGCAAGATCTATGATAACAGAAAAGGAAATTAACCAAAAGGTTATTTGCATCCCCCAAATTTCCACCTACGGGGCAAAGCATGGATAGTGAATTCATTGGATTGCACAGAGAAACCAGTAACTACACAATCAGCATCTGGAAAATAAATTATCTAGTGACTACCATTTAGGATCGCACGAATTTAATGACGAATAAGAATAAAATACCTGGACATCACCTAGATCCTTGGTTCCCGCATCATTGCTGTTTATTTGATTTACTACGTTAGGCTGCGAATCAAGTTGAAGGCTATCATCCTGCTGATGGGTATCAGTGGCAGGTGGAGTTTCTCCATCTTCAATTATTTCTTTTTCCTATCACATTCAAATAAAGTTCAATGCCAATTGGTAAAACTACAAATGTTGAAAAGGAACATACTTTATAGCCCAAAGACAGGCACTTACAAGATTCTCAAGCATTGCATAGCATATCATTCTATTTCTAGTTGTTCATCTCTAAGTGTGATATTATATCAGCTTATGAACAAAAAATGGGTGAAACCATCAAACTGACAAAACACTAACATTCAGAATCTAGTTGTTTGATTCAACAACAACCATAAATATGTGCATTTCAATTCCATTTAACACAATTTCACAACTGGGATTCAAAATCAAGTCCTTCACTTATCTTATACTTATGCATGCTCAAAAATTAATTATAAAAAAGTTAAAAAAACAAGCACCTTATCATTATTGCTGTCTGGTTCAGTCTGTGTCTCAGTTACTCTACAAACAATCTCTCTCTTCTTCCTGCGAAATCCATATTCAACACTAAACTAAAGCACCCAAACTAAATAAATAAAACCAATTAAAACGGTTACCTTGGAACCTGGTAAGAGACGAAACCTGCTAAACGACAGCGTTCTGGGAGAGAAACATGCACGGAAGGTAACAACGGCTGGAAACGAACATCAGAACAAAAACTACAGTGTGACAGGAGACTAAAGTTCCCGCGGAAAGTAGCTGTGAGATTCATATTCGTAACTGGAAACGGCAAAGCAACTTCTTCAGTTAGATTCCGACAACATTGGTGGCATTCAAAAATTGGAGATTTTAAGGTTTTAATTATAAAAATTTGGAGATCTTTTCTGAGTCTTATCTTGGGGACTGAGAAAAGGAAATGGAAGTTATCTGTTTTGTTCCTCGGTGGTTAAATACCCGCCTACTAATTTTTATTTTTTTTAATTATTTTCTTGGATATTTATATATATCGCAAGGGTAACCTGGTGTAACCAATCACGGTTTGCCATGTGTTCAGGAAAATGTTCTTGGATTTGTTATTTGGTGATTGTTTTACACAGTATATGCTTGCAACAGTCGGATTTAAAGAATTAAAAGACTTCTATTTTAACAATTTTACGAAAATGGGTTCTTTGATAACATTTTGAAGATGGTTTCATTATCCAAAACCAAAAGGTCATAAAGAAAACTGCATTTAAATATCAAACATGTTTTTATTTTTTTTTTCTTATTAAAAGTAATTATGTTAAGAACTTAAATCCAAATTTTTGAGACACAAATTTCCTAAAGAGGTATATTTTTATTTGCCCCTTTTTGGGGTCTCTTAACTGAATTTAAACCCCTTTTTTGGATTTAACTATTTGAGACCCGCATATAAAAAAATTTGAATACCCTTATCAATGTTAATGTAAGAGAAAACATCTAAAGCATTCAAACTCTCTAAATTCACTCTCTAAACTCTTTCATTTTTACATAAATTGGATGTGAAGTCACTTTTTGAAGGTTTAAAGTGAACAACTTAATTGTTATCTCAACATTGAAGAAGTAAAGGTAATATTTAAAGCCTTCATCATGTTATTGATAAATGTTGTTTTTTAAACCTATGGTTTGTGCTATACTTTGATTTAGATTTATACTTTATAGTTTTTTTTCCTTAGTTTTGGTTTGATATCTACCAATGCGGATCATGTTTAAGAAAAATGAGTGTTGAAATTGTGAATTTTTAGTTTAAAAATATTGTATGTCTGTTCATGAGTGAAATTGTCGTGCTGCATGACAATTTCGCTAATCTGTCGTGCTACACGACTATTGTCTCCAATCTTTCGTGTTGCACAATGATTTTTGCCAAATTGTTGTGCTGCACAGCGGTTTTTGTAAAGCTGTTGTACAACTTTTTAAGTTTTAAAAAATGTTAAACTTGTGATATCAAGTATATTTTCATAAATTTTTTTACATTATAACATGTTTGATCTCATTATGAAATAATCGTTACAATTTTTACAAATACAAATATTGTTATACATTAGAATTTTAATTAATTGTGTTGTATTTTATTTGCCTTTTAGCTTACGATTTAATGGATAATTACATTTTCCCATTATCGTGTTTCAAGGTATAAGGAATGGTGTATATAAACCATGGGCTGAATGTCAACTAAAATGAAGCTAAAAGAACATAGGCTTTATATAAGCCACGTTGGGAGCAACCAAAACATGGAAATGATAAAAACCACGATGAAGCAATCAAACCTATACCATATGTGGCTCTTTGTTCATCTTTGTTGGGGTTGCATGCTTCCTTCTTGTAGTTATTATGCATATATTTATTACCATTTCGTATTATAACGCAATGTTAATGTTTAACAAAACTACATTTCACATATATGACGATGTGTTGTTAATGTTTAAATGGTATCCTTAAATTTATTAAAAGCACTACTTGAAGGACGGAATGCATGGGTTGGTATCATTAGGTTGGACAAGGAAGTGCCTAAACTTATGTTGTTAACTAATTACTTGAAGGAATATCATTTCCATGTAATGCACGACACATTTATTCCATTGCAAGATAAATTAGGTAATGAACATAGTTATTCAAAAATTGTTGATGTACAATTTTAATCCATTTCAATGTTGTGCAATTTTTTTAGTTTTACATTGCAATAAAATGCCATAAGATGTAGCTATTATATGTGCAGATTATATTATATGACTATATCGTGCTAGTTTACGACCCCATTGTACAAAAAATTACTTCTGAAATTTTGCACAACTAGATTGTGCAAGTTCACGACCGTGTCGTGCAATAATTGTAAAAAATATAAAAATATAACTATTGTATTACACAACTATGTTGTGCTAGTTCACGACCCTTTCATGTAAAAAAAAAAAAAATTGCTTTTGGAATTTTGCACAACCGAGTTGTGCAAGTTGCAAGACCATGTTGTGCAATAATTGTCAAAAAGATTGAAATAAAGTTGGTTAATACTAGAATTGGAATGTGATTGTTGTATCAAATAAGAGATTATATTGCACAAAGTTTGTTTTGTTTATATTATTCCATTATTATGATCAATGTAATCTGCTTGTAGGATAAGAGTTAGGGTTAGAAATGGGTAGAACAGAAAATAATAACAATAGACAAGAAAATCACGTGCAAGTTCTTTAAGCAGATTTAACATAAATCTTGGAACATTAAATTTGCCATAATGTAACAAAGACCCAAACAGTTCAAGTTCCACTTCAATTTCAAAGTTGATTAGTATTGTATACGAGTTAAAATGGTAATGGTAATGATCTATGCAATGCCTCTTGCAGTACATCTTGAACACTTGCTCATTGTTATACCCAACCTATATCTCTACCTTCTTTTTAATGATATTTTCATAGCTCTCAGTTCATGCATTCTTTCATTTCTTTTGTTTAGTGGAGAAAAATGAATGCAATGTTTCAATCATATATAAATGATCTACCATACACAAGCTTCGAAACACAATGAATGAATAGATCTTCTGATACAAAAACGTTACTCTTCCATGAATTTGACAATGAATACAATTGCTTGAAATCTCACTTTGAGAATCAATAACTTCAAGTGAGAATTTCTACAACCATAACAGATTAGCTAACCATCACTTCTATTCACACCACATAGCTTTTGATCAGGAGATAGAGAACCAAGGCTAAATGATTTTAATATTATCCCCACCATGATTTTTTACACGTAATAGATGAGCACTATTGGTAGTCTAAAAAGATCCATAGCGTGGTTTTCCAGCAAGCAGGAGTCACCTAAAAATTTTAAGACTTCAAAGGCAGTTTGGTAAAGGCAGTAGTTATTCTCTCTTCCACGCCTAGTATGTTTTCATAGTAATCTAATATCTCCATTGAAATATTTTTCACCTGTCAGAATATGTTCCAAGCATATGAAACAAATATTAGAGCCCTTGAAAAAATGCTGCTTCTTTATTTCAAAATACATAACATCTTTCATACAACAAATAAAGAACGTCAAACATAGCTGTGAAAAACACATTCCCAACTAGGTTCTCTTTGTTTGGTTCTTTTGAACAAATATACACTTAAATTCTAAAATATAAGAAAATAATATAACAAAATAAGTGGCATAGTAAAGAGCAATTACAAGAGCTTAAAAAACTCACCACATTCGTATAAACATGAAGCTCTTCAAACCATGCAACGGAATCTTTTTCCCTATATACGTTGGCAATAAATGCAAGCCAAAACAATCAAATCAGATGTGGAGGATGTACAATAATATGGTCCATCTTGTAAGTGTCATTCACAAGTCCCCTACATTTCAACATTATCAAGATTAGGGCAGAGTTTGTATTCTTCAAATAAAACCCAAAATTAGTTGTCGCGAAAAAACCAATATTTTTTCCAAAAAGAATATTTAGCACTCTGAAACCTTGAATCCAATTTCTCAAGCATCTTTCACTCAGAATTCTTTGTAAATCTACATAACTACATGATATTGGAACGAAGTTGACTCCCTGAAAGAAAAAATTGAGGCAAAAGACAAGTTATATGTGTATATCCAGCAAAAGGTCAAAGTCCAAAATTAATTATCACACCAAGAAAAAAACCAACATTTTTTTTCAAAAAGAATATTTGGCACCTTGAAATCCTGAATCCAATTTCTCAAGCATCTTTGGCTCAGAATTCTTTGTAAATCTACATACCTTAATGATATTGGGAGGAAGTTGACTCATTGGAAGAAGAAATTAAGGCAAAAGACAAGTTATGTTTGTATGTCCAGCAAAAGGTTAAAGTCCATCCAAGTTAAGTAAGCACTTACAAATACTTATTTCAAAAAAGGACCCATAATCAATCAATCAGAAACTCTTTTCTCTTGTACTTAATCGTACAAAACCATTAATAAGTCATGTTGCTTAGAATGCGCAAGTATATGGAATCGTTATAAGCAATAAAGTGAAAGTACAAGTATCGTCTTACGAGGACTGTTGCTACTGAATACCAAAATTGTATTAACCTCTATTTGATTAAACTAATTATAAAAGAGAATTGAGATTTTGGGAAGATTAAGCAAAACTTGATTAAACTAAAATTACCACTACAGACACTCACAAATATTATGGATAGAAAATTTAACGATTAAAAATCCAGGAATCTGATTTCATCAGAATTAATCAATTCAACTTATCTAATTTAATTAACCAATGTTTATTTCTATTGTTGTTAATTGATTTCACTAATTTGATTATTATTCTTTCTCAAGCAATAATAATGTATATTAATATATTAGAATCACAGCTCTGTCTCATTTAACTTACTATTAACACTCCTTAAGCACAAGAATTCATACAAGATTGCACAAATCACATTCATATCTCTATCTCACACGATTTATGACAAGATAATTAAGGACTAATGTAAACATCACTTCTCAATCTCAATTCACATCTCAATTCATATAATAATTGGCCAGAAAATCACAAGCATTAAATATATAATTAAATTACTCAACAATATTGGAATAAACATCAATCAACTAAAATCAAGAGAAATTGAACATCGAAATACAATTACATCTTCACCCTATAAAAGGTGAACTAATTCATATTACAAAGAAATTCAAATCTCAACATGTTTTTAAACATAAGTAAAGAGAGGATAGAAAAACTAGCTATGGAGAATTGAATCCTTGATAATGAAGATGATGGCTATCTGGTTTTGCCTTTCCTCTCCAAGAAATCCTCTCCAAGTCCAAGTTACAAGTAGTATGTCTTCTCCCCAAATTTCTTCTTTTATTTTGAATCCAAAATCCCCTCCTTACTTCAATGAACTCTCCCTATTTTGTTCTTCTTTTCTCAGCCGGCTAAAGAGCAACATGCTCATTGCCTCTCCTAGGGATTCCACCGGCATTATTATTCTATCACCTCCCAAGGTTTATCCACTTAGCTTTGTTGTCTTCTTTTAAGAGAAGTGCTCCACCGAAAGTGCTCCTAAGTGCCCCACCAAAAGTGCAAATGAGATGTTTTAATATTCCTGCCCAGCTCTTTTTTCTCCATAAGCCATCTGAAATTACCCTTCCACATGAGATACTGTTGACCCAAGTATGGCAACCCAAGAGGGGGGTGAATTGGGTTTTTATTTATCAAAACGGATT
The DNA here is from genome assembly GCA_013180625.2 of Boswellia sacra. Classification (NCBI taxonomy): domain Eukaryota; kingdom Viridiplantae; phylum Streptophyta; class Magnoliopsida; order Sapindales; family Burseraceae; genus Boswellia; species Boswellia sacra. Next base: position 17,538 of record SNVD02013998.1, on the reverse strand, counting down.
TAGAAAACTTTTCTTTGAAGATCAAAATTATTTAACTCTTTCTTTGAGAATAAAGGTGAAGAAGATGAAATTAGAATTTATCAAAGATGCAATCAAAAGAATAATAATAATAAACAATCACAAGTGCAAGTAAATGTAAAGAGGAAAGGGATAGAGAGAGTGCAAACTCAATTTACGTGGTTCGGCAAACCTTGCCTACGTCCACGGGCTCCTAGCTCCACGAGCTAAGCTTTCCACTAAGTTGTAGAAATCTTTACAACTTGCTTGATGAACAACCTACCAAGACTTTTTCTTCCAACCTTGATAACACCACACCAAGAGTTTTTCTTGATGAAAACCTCACCAAGGCAACTTTCTTCAACCCTTGATAACACCACACCAAGAGTTCTTCTTGATGAACAATCTCACCAAGGCAACTTCCTTCAACCCTTGATAACACCACACCAAGAGTTCTTCTTGATGAACAACCTCACCAAGGTAACTTCCTTCAACTCTTGATAACACACAACAAGAGTTCTCTCAAGGATAACTATTATCCTTTACAATAATATCTCACTCTCACCACAATATAAGAACAAAGATAATTTTTACAACAAAAGTATAACTCTCTTCAAAGAGTAGATAAATAATATAAAAGCTCTCTAGACTTGATATTTCTCTTGCTTTTGCTTGATAAAATGCTTCTCTTGCACTTCTTGAATGCATGGGAAGAATGGCTCTTTATTAGGCCAAATGACGATGAACTAATCAGTGGAAAGACACCAACTCAAATTTTTACCCACCATACAACCGTATAATTTTGCTCTTCCATTTTTGTAATGTTTCCGTTTGAAAATTTGAAAAATCGGCAAAACATAAAAGATTTGCAAATTTGAATAAGCTTTCCAACACATTAAGAATCAAGTCATTTGGATATCTGTAGCTCAAGATATGGCCAAAACACCATTCGGTGCTCATGTGACTTGAATTTTCTTTCTTGTGTTAGTCCACCAAATTGAATGATAATTCTGTCAGCCTTCCGTTTGAAATTTGAATTTGTTCAAAACATGAAAGATCTGCATATTTGAATAATCTTTCCAAAACATTAAGAATCAAAGCATTTGGATATCTCTATCTTAAGATATGGTCAAAAAACCATTCGGTGCTCATGTGAGTTGATTTTTCTTCTCTGTGTCAGTCCACTAAATTGCATGTCAATTATGCCGACCTTCTGTTTGAAATTTGAATTTTTTCAAAACATATGAAATGTTCTTCATTAAGTCATCTTTCCAATGCCGTAAGAATCAAGTCATTTGATTTTTCTAGCTCAAGATATGTCCAAAGGAGTATTCAGTGCTCATGTCAGCTGCTTCCATTTGTCTTTCAACTTGCATGATGATTTGACAACCTTGCACTTGAAATTTGAATTTTATTAAAACATATGAAATGTTATAAATTGAGTAAGCTTTCCAAAGGCTCAAGAATCACATCATTTGGATATTTGTAGAGATATATATGACCAATTGATTGAACATTGCTCATGTGTCATATTCCTTGAGTCAATACTTGTTCTTAAACTTTGGTGCCTTTAACATGTGTCTTCTCCTAGCTTCAACACTTCATTTTAATAAGCCTCTTCTTGATTTTAAAATTATTTCAATGATCTTACTCTTGCACATAAAAAAACATGTTAGTAAATCTCAATTAATCAATGTGTATTGTTATCATCAAAATTATCATGTAGCCTTAGGGCTAACAATCTCCCCTTTTTGATGATGACAAACCATTGATTGCTTTAAAATATAATCTAAAATCAAGAATGAAAATAAAATCAATAATAAGCAAAAGGAATGGCACTTGTTATGAATATAAGCAATCCAACTCAACTATTTCTCCCCCTTTTGTTATCGTCAAAAAGATGTAATCAAATTAACTACTCCCCCTAAATATATTCTCCCCCTTAAAATTTGCTATCTATTAAAGCAAAATAAGAAATCCCTATCCAACATGCCTAATCTTTTAATTATGCTTAAATTCTATCTTGACTAAGGGGTTTAGTAAAAATATCAGCTAATTGTTTATCGGTGGGAACAAATTCTAAAGAAATATTAACTTTTTGCACATGATCTCTAATGAAATGATGTCTATCTCTATATGCTTTATCCTAGAGTATTGTATGGGATTTTTTGAAATGTTGATGGCAATTGTATTGTCACATTTGATGGGAATATGATCAAATACCACACCATAATCTTTTAAAATTTGTTTCATCCAAAGAGATTGTGCACAACAACTTCCTACTGCAATATACTCGGCTTCCGCGATTGATAAGGCAACAGAATTTTGTTTTCTACTAAAACATGAGACTAATGCATGTCCTAGAAAATGGCAAGAGCCACTAGTGCTCTTTCTATCAAGAAGACTTCCAGCAAAGTCTGCATCCGAATAACTAATTAGATCAAAATTATCACACTTAGGATACCAAAGACCTAGATTTATGGTTCCAAGAAGATATCTAAATATCCTTTTGACAGCTTTAAGGTGAGATTCCTTTGGACAAGATTGAAATCTAGCATACATACACACATTAAACATAATATCGAGTCTACTAGCAGTTAATACAAAAGAGAACCAATCATACCTCGATATTTTGTTACCTCAACATCTTTTCCTTTCTCATCTTTGTCAAGCTTGGTTAATGTACCATAGGTGTGTTATATGTCCTTGAATTATCCATGCCAAACTTCTTGAGAAGATCTCTTGTGTATTTAGCTTGATTAATGAAGATCACATCTATTGATTGCTTGATTTGAAGTCTAAGGAAGAAATTTAATTCTCCCATTAAGCTCATTTCAAATTCTTGTTGCATACACTTGGAAAATTCTTCACACATAGAAATATTAGTAGCACAAATATAATATCATCAACATAGATTTGAACAATTAATAAATCATCATTTTTTGTTTTAACAAAAAGAGGAGTATCAACTTTTTTCATTTCAAAACCATTATCAATGAGAAATTTGCTCAATCTATCATACCATGCTCTTGTTGCTTGTTTCAAGCCATAAAGTGCCTTTTTGAGTTTGAAAACATGGTTTGGAAAATCATGATTTTGAAAACCAAGAGGTTGCTCTACATATACTTCCTCCATAATGTAACCATTTAAAAATGCACTTTTGACATCCATTTGGTATAATGTAAAATTTTTATAACATGCGAATGCACACAACATTCTAATTGATTCTAATCTAGCAACCGGTGCAAAGGTTTCCTCATAATCAATACCTTCTTCTTGATTGTATCCTTGAGCAACAAGTCTAGCTTTGTTTCTAATAATGGTGCCATTTTCATCTACTTTATTTCTAAAAATCCATTTAGTGCCTATAATAGAATGATTTTTATGTCTAGGGACTAATTCCCAAACTTGATTTCTCTCAAATTGATTCAATTCTTCTTTGCATATAGCCAAAATCCAACTTTCGTCATTTTCGGCTTCTTTAAAAGATTTTGGTTCAAATTGAGAGACAAAAGCAAAATGATTACAAAAGTTCTTAAAAGAAGATCTAGTTTTCATACCTTGTGATGGTTCACCAATAATGAGATCTTTAGGGTGAGCTTTTGCATACCTCCATTCCTTTGGTAATTCTTGGGAAGAATCATTTACTTCCTCAAGCTTTTCTTGTTGAAGTTGTAATTCATCTTGGCTCTTTTCATCAAGCCTTGATTCCTTGATTTGCCTTTCTACCTCAACAATATCATCATCTAAATTCTTTGAAGAAATAACATTAGTTTCATCAAATTCAACATGCATAGATTCTTCAATAGTAAGAGTCTTTTTGTTAAAAACTCTATATGCTTTACTATGGTTGGAGTAGCCAACAAAATTCCAACATCGGTTTTTGCATCAAATTTTCCAAGGTTATCCTTGGTGTTTAAAATAAAACACTTACATCCAAAAACTTTAAAAAATCCAATGTTGGGTTTTCTTCCTTTCCAAAGTTCATAAGGAGTTTTCTTTATTAAAGCTCTAATATGGACTCTATTGATTATAAAGCATGCGGTATTAACGGCTTCGGCCCAAAAATATTTTGGCAAATTATTTTCAAGTAACATGGTCCTAGCCATTTCTTGGATAGTCTTATTTTTCCTCTCAACAACACCATTTTGTTGTGGAGTTCTAGGTAAGGAAAAATTATGCTCAAAACCATTTTCATCACAAAGATTTTCAAATGCAACATTGTCTACTTCACCACCATGATCACTCCTAATGGACACAATAGAATATCCTTTTTGATTTTGGACTCTTTTTTGCAAATTTTGAAAAACTTGTATGGCCTCATTTTTAGTTTTCAAGAATAATACCCAAGTGAATCTTGAATAATCCTCCACAATAATAAAAACATAATACTTTCCACCAAGGGTTTGAGTTCTTGATGGTCCAAATAAATCCAAATGAAGTAATTGCAGAGGTTTATTTGTTGAAATAAATTTCTTATGTTTAAAAGAAGTTCTTACTTGTTTTCCAAATTGACAAGCATCACAAATCTTATCCTTTTCAAATTTTATTTTTGGAAGACCATCAACTAAATCATTTTTAGAAATTTTTGAAATTGTGTCCATGCTAGCATGACCTAGCCTTCTATGCCATAACCAAGCATCATGATTAACAATGAAACAATTTTCTATATGATCATTAATATTAATATCAATTGTATAAATATTACCACATCTATTACCAATAAATAATGTCTTACTAACATCCTTAATCGCACATTTATTATGCTCAAAAGTAACAAAATATCCCTTATCACACAATTAACTAATGCTAATCAAATCATGTTTCAAACCATTAACAAGCAAAACATTTTCAATAATAGGTGAAGAAGGGTTACCAATATCACCATGTTCAATTACCCTTCCTTTGACATTATCACCGAAGGTCACATATCCTCCTTTCTTCATGATTAATCTTGAGAACTTAGAGGCATCTCCGGTCATATGCCTTGAGCATCCACTATCTAAGTACCACTTGTGTTTGCCACTCCTTTGTTTCTACAATCAACATTCAAGAAGACTTTTTGGTACCCAAATGTTCTTGGGTCCTTGGGGGTTAGTTATGAATACTTTTTGGAAACCATAAGTTCTTCTAATGGTAGTTTGGTGAGATCCTTTGCTTCTTGAATTGCCGTCACCTTTGCTCCCAAGATTTTGGTAGACACCTAAGAATCTTTCTCACCATTTCAACATTAGAATAAGATTTCCCAAGAGATTTCAAACCATTGACAATATCCGTAAATCTAGTAAACATTTCAGAAATTGATTCATCCGATTTCATCTTAAAAAGCTCATAACTATGAACTAGCATACTAATTTTAGATTCTTTAACTTAAATAGTTCCTTCATGAGTTCCTTCAAGTGTGTGCCATATTTCTTGTGCCGTAGAACAAGTAGATATTCTATTAAACTCATTTCTATCTAGAGCACAATACAACACATTCATAACTTTAGCATTCAAACTCAATTTCTTTTTATCATCTTCACTAAACTCTTTAGGTTCTTTAAGCATGCATTCCCTATTTTCAATTTTTGTAGGAACAAAAGGTCCTTCCAAAACAATAGACCACAAATCATAATCAAAAGATTTCAAGAAAATACTCATTCTAGTTTTCCAATAAGAGTAATCACTTCCATTAAAAAATGGAGGTCTAGATATAGAAAGCCCCTCAACATGTGAAGTTGGATTAAAAGTTGCCATAGCTCAAAATCGGTTAAGATTTTAAAAAAAATGAGCAACCTTGCTCTGATACCACTTGTTGACCCAGGTATGGCAACCCAAGAGGGGGGGTGAATTAGGTTTTTATTTATCACAACGGATTTAGAAAACTTTTCTTGAAAGATCAAAATTAGTTCACTCTTTCTTTGAAAATAAAGGTGAAGAAGATGAAATTAGAATTTATAAAAGATGCAATCAAAAGAATAATAATGATGAACAATCACAAGTGCAATTAAATGTAAAGAGGAAAGGGATAGAGAGAGTGCAAACTCAATTTACGTGGTTCGGCAAACCTTGCCTACTTCCACGGGCTCCTAGCTCCACGAGCTAAGCTTTCCACTAAGTTGTAGAATCTTTACAACTTGCTTGATTAACAACCTCACCAAGACTTTTTCTTCCAACTCTTGATAACACCACACCAAGAGTTCTTCTTGATGAATAACCTCACCAAGGCAACTTCCTTCAACCCTTGATAACACCACACCAAGAGTTCTTCTTGATGAACAACCTCACCAAGGCAACTTCCTTCAACCTTGATAACACCACACCAAGAGTTCTTCTTGATGAACAACCTCACCAAGGCAACTTCCTTCAACTCTTGATAACACACAACAAGAGTTCTCTCAATGATAACTATTATCCTTTATAATAATATCTCACTCTCACCACAATACAAGAACAAAGATAATTTTTACAACAAAAGTATAACTCTCTTCAAAGAGTAGATAAATAATATAAAAGCTCTCTAGACTTGATATTTCTCTTGCTTTTTGCTTGATAAAATGCTTCTCTTGCCCTTCTTGTCTTGCTGAATGCATGGGAGAATGGCTCCTTTTATAGGCAAATGAGATGAACTTAATCAAGTGAAGACACCAACTCCAAATTTTCTGCCCACCATAAAAACCGTAATTTTTTCTTCCATTTTTGTCAATGTTCCGTTTGAAATTTGAAAATCTGCAAAACATAAAAGATTTGAACATTTGAATAAGCTTTCCAACTCATTAAGAATCAAGTCATTTGGATATCTGTAGCTCAAGATATGGCCAAAACACCATTCGGTGCTCATGTGACTTGATTTTTCTTTCTTGTGTCAGTCCATCAAATTGAATAATAATTCTGTCAGCCTTCCATTTGAAATTTGAATTTCTTCAAAACATGAAAGATCTGAATATTTGAATAATCTTTCCAAAACATTATGAATCAAAGCATTTGGATATCTCTATCTTAAGATATGGCCAAAACACCATTCGGTGCTCATGTGAGTTGATTTTTCTTCTCTGTGTCAGTCCACCGAATTGTATGTCAATTATGTCGGCCTTCCATTTGAAATTTGAATTTCTTCAAAAAATATGAAATGTGCCCCATTAAGTCATCTTTCTAATGCCACAAGAATCAAGTCATTTTGATTTTTCTAGCTCAAGATATGTCCAAAAGAGTATTCGGTGCTCATGTCAGTTGCTTCCATTTGTCTTTCAACTTGCATGTTGATTTGGACAACCTTTCACTTGAAATTTGAATTTCATTAAAACATATGAAATGTTATAAATTGAGTAAGCTTTCCAAAGGCTCAAGAATCACGTCATTTGGATATTTGTAGAGATATTTATGACCAATTGATTGAACATTGCTCATGTGTCACATTCCTTGAGTCAATCCTTGTTCTTAAACTTTGGTGCCTTTAACATGTAGTCTTATCCTTAGCTTCAACACTTCATTTTAATAAGCCTCTTCTTGATTTTAAAATTATTTCAATGATCTTACTCTTGCACATAAATAAACATGTTAGTAAATCTCAATTAATCAATGTGTATTGTTATCATCAAAATTATCATGTAGCCTTAGGGCTAACATAAACATCAGTTGACTAATAGTTTACTTTATTTTGGTGGGCTATAACTTTTTGGATTTTTTTTTAATTTGTAAAAGGAACAACTAAAGTCTCATTTTGGATGACATTCAGGTTAAAATGGGTGATCAAGTCAGGAATTATAGTTGCCAACTATAGTGTTATTATAATTCTGAACTTCTATTCACTCATTGTAATATTTTAGATTTTAGTCATTTTCAACACAATTACATCTACATTGCTTGTGTTTTGAATGACTTTGGTTCTTACTGATATTGTAAATGGATACTAGAGAATGTTAGTAGTGGTAGTTTTCAAATGGTTGCTGGATTTTCAGTTTATGTCTAATTGGTAATGGGTGATGGAGTTTGAGATGAAGTACTGAAGATGGCCACTAGAGTTTTATTTTTTGTGACTTAATATGGCTACTACAGTTTGAAAGTTTGAGTTTGTGTGATTGAATATGGCTACTGGATTTTGAGTTTATGTGATTGAATATAGCTATTGGATTTTGAGTCTATGTGATTGAATATAGCTGCTAGAGTTTGACTTAAGTCTGCTTGAAATTGGATGATGGAGTTTCAATTTGTGTGTGCCAATTTAGCTGCTGAAATTTAAGTTTGATTGCTTGACAACGGTATTTTGAGTTTTAGCTAAAGTGTCATTTAGTTTGAGTTTCTATGAGTTTGTCTACTTGAAAATATTAGATAAACTATGAGTTTATGTGTGATTGTAATTAGTTGATAAGAGTTTTAGTTTATGTATGCTTTTCAAAGGCTCCCTAAGAAAGCTTACGCAGTGTCTCACCCTTATTTTAAAAAAAGAAAGTCTCAGTCATTTTTAGGAACTTAGTCACAAGGTGTTTTTTTTTTCTTTTAGGGACTCAGTCACAAGGTGAAAAAAATGGTTGTCTATGTAGTGTCCCACCTTCATAAAAAAAAATTTCTCACTTTCAGTTTCTTAAAAAAATTAAAAAAAAAAGGTTTTTAGAGATTGGATGCAGTGTCTCATCTTCATATCCAACGGTCATGCATTCTTCGTTTTTCAAATTCAACTTCAATTAATGGTATCTTTTACTTTTCTAGCCCATGTGCTTTATCTTGTTTAACAACATTTTTATACAGTTTATGGGTATTTTAGTCATTTTATTACAAGTTTTGACTTCTGTGATTCCAGCTATACACAAGCATGTGAGAAGAGGGGTATATGTGTCTTTTTATTTTTTTATTAACACTGTTAGTAACAGAAAACGTTAGATGATGATTTGAATAAGGGGTGTTATTGATTAAAAATACATAGATATTTTCTGCTTGATATTAAGCTAAAATTCGAGGATATTTTTTGAAATTATCCTATTAACAAATTGTATCACTATCAATTGTGAGAGTTGTTTTAAATCACTCTTCGTCATGAACAGATATTGAGATTAATGATTGAATAGACTTAGTTAGAGTAGAGATTGGGGAAATTAGAGAATAAAAAAACTGAGAAAACTTAAAATTTGCTTACTGTAAGTTTAAAAATATGAGCCTATGGAACAATTGGATGCGTAGTTTAACAAAATAGAGTAGGGAGTCTTTGAATTTAACATTTACTAATAAAAATAAAACGGTGTAACCTAATTTTTTTATGAAATCTTTTAATATAAATATGTATAAGTATTCATCGTTATTAAAAAATTATTAAACTTCTTCATATTATATTAAGAGGGTAATTTCATAAATGAATTTTAAAAAACTTAGTATATTAATTTCTTCATCAATTAACAGAATAAGTAATTGGTGGGTTGTATTTAGCACTAAAAAAAACTCTTGAAGAATTAGATAGATTAATGTATTTCCATCATTAAAATTATTTTTTAATTTTTAAATAGCTTTAATTCTTATATACTTTATAATGAAAATCATTTTTGATCTCAAACAAAATTAATATTTTTCATAACAATAGCTCAAATACTTTAATTTAAATATTTTAAATATTTATATTTCATAAATAATTAATTATTTCTTATTCATACTTATGGTCAAAAGCATTAAAATTAGATTGATCAATTAACTAAATAAATGTTGACAGATAGCCCATGACTTGAAATTAAATAATCACAACTAATAAACTTTTTGTAAATTTAACATAAAAAATCATAAATTAATAAGTATGATGACATAAATTAATAAGTATGATGACAGGTAATTTATGTATTCTTATAACAGTGACCCGAATGTGCTCATTATTGCTTCAATTGAAGAAATTATGTGAATATAATGAAATTCTAAATTACAAGTTCTTATTGACTCATAATTTATATTTTTTAAAACCACCTTCATTCTTAAATACTTTGTAATAAAAAATATTTTTCAACTTATATAAAATGCAATATTATCATAGTCAAAATTTAAGTACTTTTTTACTAATTAAAATACTTTAAGACTTCCAAAAAAATTATTTATCTTCCATAGTTAATTATGGCCTACATTAGCTTATAAAGAAAAAAAACATATATTCACTAATTGGTTGTGTTGGCATTAGTAGCCACACAATTTAAACACTCGTTAGAATAAAAGTTTCTTTGAAAAATATACTTTTAATAATTTAAAATCATAATAATAATTTATTATCATCAAAGTAGCAGCTGAGCACCTTTTAGTAACAACACCAAATGTTTAACCTGCAACCAAACAAGACTTATAACTAAGAGCGATGAACTTGTGAAACATAATATTATATTAAAAACGCTACACGAAAGTTATTACAAGGTTAACAAACATTAAATCAAAAAACGTTCAAGTTGTAGCCTAACACCTAGAAGTAGCAAAATAAAACCTTCATATTGCAATCAAATATGCACTTGTAATAAGGAACGATAGAACTTGTAAACTATAACGTGAAAATTGTAACAAAGTTAACCAAAGTTGTAATTAGGAATGTCTTAGTAGCAGCTTAACACCTAAAAATAACAAAATCAAACCTTTAACTTGCAACCAAAGTGGACTTGTAACAAGAAATGATGAATTTACAAAACATAATATTAACTTGTAAAGTACAACATCAAAATTGCAACAAGGTTAATAAAAGTTGTAGTTAGGAAAGTCTTAGTTGCAGCCTGACACCTAAAAGTAGCAAAATCAAACTTTTAACTTGTAATCAAATGTCAACTTGTAATAAGAAACGATGAACTTGTAAAATATAATATTAACTTATAAAATAGAATGTGAAAACTGAAATAAGGTTAACCAAAGTTGTGATTATGAATGTCTTAGTTGCAGTATGACACCTAAAAGCAGCAAAAGCAAGCTTTTAACTTGCAATCAAACATGGACTTGTAAAAAGGAACAATCAACTTGTAAAATATATTATTAACTTGTTAAATAGAATGTGAAAATTGCAACAATGTTTTAATCAAAGTTGTAATTAGAAATGTCTTAGTTGCTGCCTGACACTTAAAAGTAGTAAAATCAAAACTTTAACTTGCAATAATACGTAGACTTGTAATAAGGAATAATCAACTTGTAAAATATAGTATTAACTTGTAAAATAGAACATGAAAATTGCAATAAGGTTAACCGAAGTTGTAATTAGAAATGCTTAATTATAGCCTGACACCTAAAAGTAACAAAATCAAACCTTTAAATTGCAATAAAACTTTGACTTGTAACAAGAAATGATGAACTTGTAAAACATAACATTAACTTATAAAATAGAACATGATAATTGCAACAAGGTTAACTAAAGTAGGAACGTCTTAGCTGCAGCCTAACACCCAAAAGTACCAAAATCAAACACTTGACTCGCAATCATACATGACTTGTAATAAGGAACGATGAACTTGTAATATCTAACATTAACTTATAAAATATAGCATAACACTAGCAACAAGGTTAACTAAAATTGTAACAAGCAATATCAAAGTTGTAATATGACATCTAAAACTAGTAAAACAAACTTTTCACTTACAACTATACTTGGACTTGTAACGCAGAATAATGAACTTGTAAAATCTAGCATTAACTTATTAAAGAAAACATAACACTTGTAGCAAGGTTGACTAAATTGTAACAAAGATTATCAAAGTTGCAACATGACACTTAAAACTAATAAAATTAAACCTTGAACTTGAAATCATACGTGGACTTGTAAAATGAAATGATGAACGGGTAAAACCTAACATTAGCTTGTGAATTATAACACAACACTCACAACAAGGTTAACCAAGATTGTAACAAGGAACATCAAAATTACAACATGACACCTAAAACTAGTAAAATCAAACCTTTAACATAAATTCATATGTGGGCTTATAGCAAAGAATAATGAATTGTAAAACCTAAAGTTAACTAGTAAAATGTAACATGAAACTCACAACAAATCAAAACAAAGCAGAGTACAAAGCATAAACCTATAACAAGATACATTAATGTTACTAAATCAATTAATTCTCTTTATTTTTTTTAACTTGTAGAATTGGAACTAAATCATCGAATAAAAATAACTTCTAAAATATTTATACTTTATTAAAAAAATATAGTTAATTAAAATAATTTTTTAATAAGTTATCTTCACTTTTTAATAATTTAATTTACATGTTACATATGTTTATATGTTTAATATATTTATATAATCAACTTTTATTAAAGTAATTACAAATTTTGAAAAAATATTTACTTTTTTTTTTAAAAAAGAATCACATAATTGTGTAGCCTGATATCACATGTTAATATTTCATTTATTTTTATCATATGGTCCTTCAATATGATATATATTTTATTTTTTTTCCTAAAAAGTGGGATGTTTAGATACATGGGATGTATTCTAACTAAACCCAAAAAATCAACTCAGTCTAGGATAATCAATAATAGAACGAAATAAAGAATCTTCCTAAGGCATCAGAAAGCATTAAAACACATCCTATTGAGTTAAGAAATTGTCTTGTCAAGATTAGAACAATATTCAATATTTCCTAATTAGTAACGAGTTTGCTGACTAATGCAATAAAATAGGAAAAAAAATTCTTTTTCTTGTTTTTCTCCAAAATTTCCAACTTAGTAGTGATACATGTCATGACCATTCATGGTCCTAACAGTCTCCCTCTTTGGTATTTTGTCAAAAAAACACACAAATAACTAGGGTTTCATAATTATGCTTGCAAAAGAAAATACACAACTTACAAATATAAGCCAACAAACAAAGATAAAAACAAATAAACACAAAATAACAAAAACTTAATGTTGTAACTCCTCCTAAGTCGAATATCCATGTCTAACTTAGAAGTAACAAACAAAAAATAAATAAAATAACAAAACAAACAAATAAACAAAAAAATAGACATCGTCTCCCCATGTTTTGCTCACAAAGTGCCAAACAAATGTGATTCATATTTTATTCCTACCAGATCTCTTAAGAAAACCATGCTATATCCAAGGTTAGCCTCTCAGTGTAGTTAAAGCAGCGTGCTTGATTCTAGGTTAAGTTTAATTTGACTGAGATTTGTCTTCGGACACCATGGTGATTCCTAAAAATGTTAGCTTACAAACCCTAACAAAGTGTATTTTGTTCTGACCTTAAGATTGTGGTTAGCATCAAAGTGACAAAACTAGAAAAGATGAAAGGGTTGAGCAAGAACCATAGCAATAAAAAGATATCAAAAATGCAATCTTCCCCTCAAATCTTGAGTTCAAAATTCAAAGTTTCTCTCTCCAATTTTCAACAACTTATCTCATTAAAACTGTTAAATGAGCGCTAGTTTAAAATCAAATAACTCCCGCCACTTAAGTAAAAATCTTTCCACGAAATCAATGTTGCTGATATGGCATTTTAGGACACTTGGACAACAAGCAAAAATTATCAAAGCTAAGTCAGTCTAAAAAAAACTCAAATAGTTAGCAAAGACATAACTAAAGCGTCCTAACATCATATGATCCTTTTTAACAAAGTATCAACAGAACTGATTTAAACATGATTCGTTAATTAATTTTGTCGTCTTTTTTGAACTTGTACAACCAAATTCCAATTGAATGGTCAACCTTAGTATATCTCCTAAATGTACAAAAGTTAATCTCAATGGATTTAGGCAAAATACAGTAACTTCACACATGTATGGTGGTATCCTTTTTTCAAATGAGTGGATAATCTAGACATATCTCCCAAATACAAATAAATTGCTCTTAATGGATGTCTTTGACTCATCACATACAAGTGGTCCTCTCTGTATTGAAAAACAAACTGTATTAAGTTGGGCAATATTGAATTGCAAATAAACAAATAGCTCTTAATCTACTAATGTTAAAATTTACCTTATGATGCTCTAGATACCTCTTATATGATTGCAATGGTAATCACTCAGAATACTGAAACATGCCAATGGCCTTTCTTAGCTTTAAAATTTTATTGGGTGTAGTGCTTTGGTAAACAAGTTAGCTAATTGATTTTCTATTGAAACATTCCCAATATGAATTATTTTGGACTCAACCAGCTCTCTAATGGAATGATAAATTACATCAATGTGCTTATGTCTTGAATGTTGAACCAGATTTTTTTAGATGTTAATTACACTTGTGTTATCACAAAATATTGCTATAAAGTATGATCAATACTATAATCATTTAAAATTTGTTTTATCTACAAAAGTTGTATGCAATAACTCCCAACAGTAATGTATTTAGTCTCTGCAGTTGACAAAAAGAATGAATTTTTGTTTCTTGCTATGCTATGCAACAAGATTTTTGCCAAGATAAAAACACCCTTCGGTTGTACTCTTTCTATCATCCATATTTCTAGCCCAATCAACATCACTATGACTCACAAGACATGGATTTATATATGCAGAAAATGATATTTCAAGTTCAGCTGTCCCATGAACATACCTGATTATTCTTTTAGCTATAACAAGGTGTTGTTCTTTTGGACAGGATTAAAAACAGGCACATAAGTCAACACTGAAGGTCTGCTAGTAGTAAGATACAAGAGACTGCTAATTATGTTTCTGTAAAGGCTTGGATTAATGTTATTACCTTTTTGACAAAGACCACAAACAACATCAAGTTTTTGTTCAAACATAGGAACACCCCTTACTGCACCAGTTTTAGTGAATTTAACTAAGACTTTATAGTTCATGTGTCCTAACCACATTTCTATATCCGATATCTTAGTGTGTAATGCATTCAATTTGGACAACAAATAACAATTATCATTCGACCTACTTCCTTCTAGAATGTAATTCTTTTCAGGATAAAAAACTATGCATTTGTTTTGTGTGAATTCAACAGTTTATTTATGGGGTAATATCACTAACCTCCCCTATGGTTTGCCTTATTATTACGCAGAAAGCGTGTTTGGGGAATATATCAACATGACCTTGAACATTTGCATTTTTGTATCATCTAAGTCTAAGAGACAGAATCCATTAGCTTTTTAATTAATTGAAGCAATAAAAAGACAATAATGCCTTTTCTTGCATATGCTTTACCCTTTCTCCCTTGTTTTTCCCTTTGCAACTGAAACTTTAAATCCTTTCTAACCCTTAGCTGCCTTTATTATCCCAACCTCTCAATCTCTAAACACAGCCTCTCCCTTATGTCGTGGTTCAAAATTATCCCCTATCTGTTTCGAAATCATCATCCATATTCTGTTGTTATTGCTCCTTGTTCCTCTCATGTAGGCTAGAGAAGATTATGATGTCAGTTAACTAGTTTTGGCATCTGATGAAGATCCTAACTGAGCCTAAGCTTAGGTGATCAACATATATAAATAACATAACATAGCAAAAGCCAAAACATAAAGTATCTTTCAACTTTGCTCTTTTCTTTTTTTTTCTCCTTTTATTTTAAAACTCCTATCTCTCTTCTCTTTCTACTTTTCCCTTTCTAATCTTCCTCCCACCTAAAACGCACACAAAGGTTCGCATATCCAAGGGAATGTTTGACAATACTATCCAGTTTTGGAAATATCAATCTTTGATTTACTTATTTTTAATCAATTTAATATTAACATAGGAAGTTTGGTTTTAAAAGAATTAATGTGGAAACAATTTCTATTTTGTGTTCATAATTGCATAATGACCGAGTTAATTCTATTTAAAATATCAATAAGATTAATTAGAAGATTCTCTACTTATTGCCTATTAAGTAGCTGCTTATTGTGGTTGATAAGTTTACTGTGGAATTATTCCAATTCTAGCCAAAAGTCTTGGTAAAAATAACAATTCTCTCCTTATTGATTTGATGGCAATGAAGAATCCTAAGTTGGCATTATGGCTTCTTGTGTTTTGGTGATGTTGATGAAGGGAGACAATGTGTATGTGATGAATGCTTGGAGATAGTTGGGTAGCATTGGTAGTGTAATTTTTTTTTATAGAAAAATTAAGAAAAAAGTGAAGAGATTAGTAAATCTTGTTATGTTTTGTTGAACGTGTTTGATTTGGTGCTCCAATGAAATCAATTATTTTAGAAATAGATTTGGTGATTCTGAGATTGTAGGTTCTTACAACTTTTTTGTGTTTTAAGTTATATTTTCTGGATTCATTTGTGTTGGTAAGGATGAAAGTACTAATTTACCCTTCTCCATTTGTAAAATAATAAATGGCATCTATCTTCCAAACTTAGATGATATAAAAATGCAAACATTTAGGGTCAAGCTGATATATTCTCCAAAAAAAGTTTTTGCATGATAATAAGGCAAACCATAGGTGAGGTTAATGATATTACCCTATTTATCATCACAAATCTGACTAACACTAAGCAAATTGGCTTTAAGAACATCAACACACAAGACATTATCAAATTCAGGTAGGCCATCAACCACACAAAATTCTTTTACCTATTCTTTTACTCTTTGCACCATTTTTAAAAGTGATTAAACCATGATTACGAGTTGTGAAATTTTTTTAGAAATTCTTTATTACCTTTTTTTTTGAAAAAGTTACTATTCACATAAAAGAAAAAGTGAATGTACAAGATACGAGGGGTATACCCTAAGAAGAGTACCTAATACTCACAATTCCAAACAGGAAATATTAATGCCCAAGGGTCCAAAACAAAACAACCTAAACAAGAGAGCCAAAGGCCCAATCAAATAGAAAAAAAGGCGCACAGGCCCAAACCAACCATAACTAAACCAATAGCAAAACAAAGTCCAAGAACAAAGTTAATTATGCAGACCCCATATGGCACGAAGCTGAGGAGTGATCGCATACTTGGCCTCCAAGGCTAGAAGCCGGGAACGAACCAAGTCAAAAATCTCATCAGTCACCTGATGATAGGTCCGACGTCGTTGTTGATACATACGATCATTCCTTTCATACCAAAGAGAATAAACCATTGCAGAGAAGACCAAACGTGCAAGGATATGTCCAAAATTCTTCCTGCCCTGGAGATGCAGAGAAGCCCATTGGAGCAAGGACGTCCAACAAATGGATGGCCAAACAACAAGAGTTTTAGCTGAAAACTCCCCCCAAAACAGAAGATGAGAAAGGACAGCTAAAGAAAAGATGGTTATGGGTCTCATTTGCTGAAACACAGAGAACACAGCTTGAAGATTGTAAGATACCATGACGTTGAAGTCGATCCATAGTACGAAGCCGACCTAAAGAGGCAAGCCAAAGAATGAAAGAGTGTCTTGGGACATGGCCAGGGAACCAGAGAAGATGATGAAGAGTGTTCACCGGTCGCCTACTCCGTAACAATTCCCATGCGGAGCCAATAGAGAAAATACCTGAGGTATGGCCCTTCCAAACAACATGATTAGGAGCCCCCATCGTAGGTCGGATGCTGACTGAGTCCAAAATCAACTTAAGGGCCTAACCTCTGTCAGGAAAAGCCTAGTCCCCATTCTGAATAATGTCTGAGACCCTAGCATCTGAAGGAAGACCTGTGGATGTAAGAGTCCTGAAGGGTAACAAGTCACACAAACGCCCCTGTGGCAACCACTATCAAGGTACCAAGACTCAT